>JAPYZE010000435.1:0-40210 GCA_030522805.1 Leptomastidea abnormis
TATATATATATATATATATATACTGTACAATACGGATATCGTGATGCATTTCTCTTTATCCTAACAAACATCCAGATACAAGTAGGATGCAAAATACAAAATTTATAAATATATCTCAACTAGCATATCGAGAATATTGGAAGATAAAAAATTTTCTAAAGATTTTCTCTCGTGTTATAGTCTTCTCTGGAAGATCGTAAACTCGCGTATTTCGAGTACTATGGTACGATTTCAATGAAGCAATACCACGACTACGCTAATCGTAATGCTCGCGGCTACTGCTTATATATAGGAGAGTAGTAGTAGTATCGATTCAACCATCACGACGTCGTGGGTCACGTATGCTCGTAACGTCGGACTGTCTTACGAGCGTGCGTGAGCTCTGGGTTCCACTCCGTCGCTAATCCGGCTCTCTTTCTCTCTCGGCACACTCAGTCTTTGCTACCACACTTCTACTGCTTCTGCTGCTGCTGCAGTCTAGAGTACGTGGAAATGGTGACAGTAACAGCCTCTTCCTCTTTTCTTTTCTTTTTTTCTTTGGATGTGTGTGTTACAATCGATAAAAAGGACACGTGCCTCGTCCTTGTCCCCCGTCAAAGGCTTATTGCGGACGCATTAGTTGTGTTCGCTACCCTGGAATAGTAAATTGTCTCTTGCGAAGTAGAACGCGATGCTGTTGGGTAAAAAAAAAACGAGCGATAAAATACCGGGACTCCTCTGCTTTTCGACTGGTAGGCAGAAAAAAAAAGTCTGGAACACTGCACGCCTGTTTTTTTTTTTTTCGAAACGAAATATCTACGGGTCTATGAGGATCGAAATGAATATTTGAATTCCAACTAACCTTAACCTCCCAATATACCCTTATTTCGTTGAATTTCCAATCTTGCTAGTCGATAACCTGCCAGCTATTCGTATCAGTATTTGCAATTTCAAGAGGAGTGGCTGTCCTCTACGTGTATTCCTTTGAAAAAAAACTCGGTGAAGCATGGGGCTGTAGTATAGGACCTTAATTTTTAGCTACCACCACCTCTGTTAGTTTCCGCGGTCTAAGCAAAGAGAGATGGCGAAAAAAAGGGGAAGAAGAATGTCTGGTGCTTGCGGCGGGTCGCAAAAAGTCAACCCCGTGAGACAAAGGATGGAAGAAGATAGAAGGAAAAAGCGAATGGACGAAGCGATGCCTTAATCCTCAGCTGCGGTAAAGGCGATTTGCCGATGTCCGGTCTTCATCTCTCACCCATTATTTTCCTTCTTTTTTTTTCATTTTCATTTTCTCTTTTCTACCGTCACGTTGAACTGTGCGCGCTTTGATTGAATTTCAGCGACTTTCGTTTTACCATTTGATTGAAGTTTTCTCGTTACGAAATCGCACGAAGCGCGATGGAGATTAATTAATGAATCTTCTTACTCAGCTTCTCTATTATCGTGCTATAGTGAGAATCAACAGAGAACATTTTAAAAAGAGTATAAGAAAGATGATCTTCGATGATTTAAATCCGTCTTATTGTTATTTTTCTTTCTTTCTTTCTTTCTTTTTTATCATTCGCGTTTTTAGTGAATAATAAAAGCCTCTTATTCCAAATTCGGTATAGATAATTCGAGTGACGAGCTTTGGAGATTGATTGACAAACAAGGTCTTGAGAGCCACCGCACATAAGTATTTCATCATACATACATGGTTGTTACAAAGCCGACAAGAGAATCTAGCCGCAAGCATCCAAGAAACGTCGCGTCACTCTTTCTCTCCCTTCCTCTCTCACTCTCGCGGTTATCAAGTTTTGAAGACCACCATCCCGACAAGTATATACTATATAAAAACAAAACCTCAAGGCACATACATACTTATGTACTTGTTCGTGTAAAAGTTTACCGTGATTTAGTTGGCGACAAACTAAGGGAGAGACAGAAAGGAAAGAGGAGAGGAAAACACAGATGATCGAATCTGTGTCAAGCGGCAAGAGCCACATGATCGAGAGCCTCATCCGCTGCGCAAGTCGCTGGTAATTTTCTCAACGGCGTCTGATTGTTTGCGTTCTCTTCTATCTCAATTGAATATTTCAGTGGCTGTCATCGTCGTCGTCGTCGTCGTTAACGACTCTCTTATGTATATACCTATATATATTTATACGTTACGCAAATGGAAAATAATTGCTCTGAATCTCAATCTGATGCGTTCAACGACATTTCAAGAGCGTGATTTCTTCCTCGTAAAATATAAAATCACTGCGAGAGGAACACTGCGAGTACCAACTCATTTTTTTAAAAAGGCATCACTTTCTAGTCTAGATCTCGTTATTTTAGTACGTAAAACAGGCGACATCGCAGTCGAGAATCTCGCGGCTGAAAGTGCAGATTCATGAGCTATAAAAATGATTTATGGAAACGTGAATGTACATACGTACATACACATGCTTGTCTTCTGCGTGTCTTATTAAAAACATATTTTTAACCTGTTCACTCCCCCCCCCACCTCTTCTCTTATTCTCTTTTATCTCGCGAACGCTCTCGGAATGATTTTTCGAATAAAATTTCATAATACCAATGGGTCTATTTACATATAAACGACTTAATTGTATAAACATGAGAGAGGCTTGTTCACGTGCGATCAGAACTGAGAGCTCCATTGTGCTCCTTTTCTCGCGTCGATTCAGCACCTCTCTATATATTACTGCTCTCTTCATCTCTTTCTCACTCCTCTATATATATTCAGACCCGAGAAAAGTACGTCCTTCTAGTGGCTGTTAACATCAAGCCGCGAATCTAACGCTGTCTCATTTTTTTTTCTTCTTTTACTTGGCCTGTGTACACGCATAGAGGCGTTAGAAAAACGCGTTCTTTTATTCAATGACCTCGTAAGTGCCGGCCGCCGCGTGCCAAAGGCAAAATAAAGAACAGCTGCTGTTGCTGCTATAAAAGTCACGCACTCTGGTCTCTCTTTCGCCTGGGCAAAGGTCTCGGACATAATTAATACCAGGACGCGCGCATTATGCAAAAAAGATGGCACTAAAAAAGTGCGAGGCCAAAAGTGCTGTGACGGCTACATGATTAAAACTTACGTACTTCGAGAGTGCTGCTGGTGTGTGCCGCCAAGATATCGATTTAAATGTTTTCCGCTGCGGCAGACTCGTCCTGCATGCAGTTTCAGGTGTGGCTCATTTTTTCAGCTATACGTCTGCTGCTGCAACACTCTCTTGGTACGTTAAATTCAATTTTGATCAGCTGATGCCAGCCGATATCCCTTAGGCAATAGTATATTTTAATGTGAGACACCTATTATAGCAGCTTCGCGACGACGCACGTGGGTGGCAGAGTGCGATGAACAAAATTAATGGCCATGAATTTGCGGTAGAGCGAATATACACACTTTGCCAGGAGTCAGTGAAATGATTTACGCAACTGTTTAATTGACGCGAATACGAGTATGAATCGGTACATTATTGGCGGCTTTTATGCGTATAAATTTGTTAGGAGAGAAAGATTTAATGAGAGAAAATTTATGTATGTCGAAACACTCGTATAACGCCTTTATGGGACGCATAATCACTTCTTTACATGCTGCTTTATATTATATCCCGTTTAAATTGGATTAATTTTAATAAGAAATTTGAATGAGCTACGAGAGAGAGAGAGAGAGTGGAATAAATTATACTGAGACTACCTCGTTCAAAAGAGAGTCCTCGTTCGACATCATCAAAAAAAGACGTGAATTCTGGAGTCGATTCAATTTTGATGGTTCGTCAAACGTAACAACAAAAGCGACCAAGCCCAGAAAGACTGAAGTTGGAAATACGGGACTGGTTGAAAATTGGGTTAATGTGGACTTAAAATTTACATCCGAATGGACGGTGAGAGAAAGAGAATAATCCCGGCCAGGTTGTATTGGTTGTAGAGGTACATAACACTGTATTTGGTCATGTGCAGTACATACTGAACTTCTATCCAGCTTGAACACACTATAGTCCGGGGACACTGTTAGCTCCGCGCGCAAATAATGACGTAATTACAAATCGGCCGGTTGAACCACGTGACGTCCATTAAGCAGGAGCTGCGCGTATACGGGGCTTTTATTCCATTAAATTTTCAAGTATCCCACCCACGCCTGGTTAGATTCGCAAAGTGGGCTCTCCTAATGATCTCGAGAGGTGCCACACGCAAGTCGAGAGGACTCTGGGAGCTAGGAAAATGTGTGTTGAGATGATGAGGTGCGGGTAGTTGCTCAGAAAATAGCGAAGCGCCCCGAGTACTTCTTCGGCAAATAAAGACGAGTACTGCTGTTTAGGCAAGTGTGACAAAAGTGTCGTTCTCGCTCTGTTTTAATTAAATTGCTATTTCCTTACTTACTTTCTTTTACCTTTGGTAAAAAAAACACCAACTAAAAATAAATCCTTGAAGTTATATTTCCAATTTGACATTTTTAATTTTCTGTTGACTCTAGAATTCATAATCGCTTTTATAAAAAATCACAAAAAAATGACAATTAAAAAAAACCAATCTATTTTTAAAATCTGCTTCGATCAAAAATGCCAAACGACCTAGATTCTGTCTATTCGTTTCCAAACCATCGACTGAAAATTCATCACGTTCAAAATCGATCTCATGATGATACAAGACGCGAAGAGGCTAGACGTATAGCCGAAACGGACGTAGAACATAGTTTCTATTGACCGCGTTGACCGAAAACTATGCTCCAACATGGTCTATCTGCTGTGTGTACATTGGAAGTAGGGGTTTCAGGACTAACGAGATATATCCGGAAGGAGAAGAAGGGGGTGGGGGAGGGACCTGTCCGTCTACCATTATTTCCGATATATCCGCATCCCCGCGAATCCGTCTCGGCGATATTCGCTCATCTCTCGACGTTCGACTCCGTTCGGCTGTGTATGCCTTGTCAACTCTCTGGCGGGTGCATGTCCACATAGCTCATCTCTGTTCTCTGCGGCTGGCGAATAAGCTGGATCGATGAGCGCGGATGGAAAAACTATAGAGTACCTGCACCACACTCCTGTGGTCTTCGAAACTATTTCACTCGGTTATAAAATATTCCGTGGCTTTTGTCCATGGTATTCAGTACTGGACGAAAGCGCACGTGTCATGTCTGTGGATGAAAGGAGATAAAGCGTTATATCCACTCGTCTTTTTCCTTTAATCTTTGATAATACTCCCAAAAATTTGTCGTTTATCTTTCATGTCCTTACACCTCTTTCTCTTTACAGTGTGACACGAATTAAAAATTCTTTGGAGACGTAAATTAAAAAAATTGCCTGACCTAGTTTCGGCAGATGTGTTCCCATTGAAAAATTCATGTGGCTTCAAAGGAAAAACAATGCAAGCAAGTTCATGATTAATTCTATTTTCTCATTGTTACACATGCACACATGAGCTTGCATTGAACCAAATTTTCGGGGCTCTTTTAATAAAGCAGGCTAGAGATAAGGTAAGCACTACCGGCTGAAAGTAGTATAGGAGGGAAGGTATGTGCAGTGAAAGCTAACGGCTCTGTGCTCGTGTCCGGGTCTTATCAACGAATTCGGAAGTCCGGCCGACTAAAAGCCGCTCGCTTTCTCTCTCTCTCTCTCACTCTTGCGCCTGATAACAGTATAGCCGGGAGTAGAGGTGGATTAACGTCTGCTATGGCGCGTATAATTATCTTAGCACTAGGCATAGCACACGCAAATGCCGCTACTGTTAACTCTTGCTCTCCCCCCCTCCCCCTCCTCTCTCTTCTCACAATCCTTGGCTCAGCAGTGCTATCCGGTATGCCGGCAAATCCCAGCTCCAAGAGTACTTGATGACCATGCGTATTACACGGGCCCTCGAGCCGCGTTTATCTACTCTTTTGCATGTACGCCGATATTCTAAACCTCTTGCTCTTACACGCTACGTAAGCTTCGTGTTTACCTTGACTCTGTAAATCTTCTTAATGTCTGCAAGTGAGATGGAAGGAATATCAAGTACATTGTGGTTAAATCGATGTCTTTCAATTGCACGAGTTTGAAGAAATATGAAAGTACAAGTCTTCGCTTTTTAAATGAAATTGTAGTATATATTGAGCTTTAATAAATGAGTGTACGTGTGTTTGTGTTGCTTGGACTGTTATTAGGCTATACTGATGGTCGTCAATTATCGTATGGCATTAATTATCTCTTCCACGGTTTGCATAGCGTTCCATTAGAAATTTTTTGTAAAACTTAAAAGATATAAAAAAATACAAATCTTGTAAAGTGCGTCTATCTCGTGCAGTTTGAAGTCACCTGCGCAGTAGAGGTTTGCAACCTATCATTATCTGAGAAACGAGTTTATTATATACTCGGACACTTGCACCATAAAAATATCGTGAATCGGAATCACAGAAAGAAGTCTTAGCAGCTTCGTATATAGAAAATAATAGAAAAATTTTTCATCAAATCTTTCTCTTTAAGTAAAAGTATAGATCGAAAAGGGGTCATATCAAATCGGAGCATCGATTGAGTCTGAAGAAGCAGTAGGTACGAACGCTGTCTGAAAGAAAGTACTTCTCTTTCTCTTGAATAGTCTGACTCGTCTGCGCTCTTTATCGGCAACCTTCTCTGCGTGGTCCAAAAAATTTTTATCTTCTCACGTCCAGTGCTTCCGACAGCAATAGAGAAAGGAAAAGCGAATGGAAAAGTAGACGAGGGGAACACAAGAAACCTTAAAGCAGCGATATGAGGCGCGTGTGTGTGTGTTTGTGTAAGGAGCAAGGAGCAAGTCTCTTGAGGGTTTCTTCTGGGTAGTGGAAAAAAAAAAAAAAAAAGAGACCGTCTACAAAAAGTGCACTTTCTCCAACGTCGTCGTAGTCGTCGTCAAGTCATTCTTTCTTACAAAAACGATTTCAAGAACGTTCTCACCTTCGTCGATGGGTCCAGCTCAGCATTCGACACGCTAGCTACGCGAACGTGACGAGGGCAAGCTCTCTTCCTTCTCCCTTCAGACAGAACGATTGAAAAATTCGACGACGACGATCCCGCTTTCCATCTTTTCTCCCACCCCTTCGATCGACCGGCATTTATTCCTTGCTCTTTTTTCCGCTTATTCATCTCGAAGGCAGTTATGTATGATCGGACCGCAAACTGAAGAATAACGCGCTGCTGGGAAGTAAAATCTTTTTAGCAACGCAAGCCTTGGCATGTTGTAGGAGAACAAACGTTTATCCGTGTCAAGAAAAACGTTGGGCTTGCGACTTTCGTATGCACACACACACACACACACACTCGCATCTTATAAGACCTAAGAAATCTCTTCTCTCTTTTCCTTCCAAAAGCCAAGCTTGCGTCATTCGTCTTATTCAAGATTTTCACTTCTGCAAACTTTGCTTCTGCTTTGGACAATTTTTCTAGGTCAAAGTATGAAGATTTTTCCTTCTTCCGTGTGCATATTCAGAGTTTATGAATCGTTTGAATTATATTTAATTATTAAACTAGTTTTCTACGAATGTGTACCTATACAAGTGAATATTTTGCTCATACGTTGTAACTTTACTGTAAATTTTAAAGTTTTAGCAACTCTGCATTTTTCTAAACGAATTAGCGCGTGAGCGGCATTAATATACAAAAAAATGTGACTTCTTGTCGCACGTATGTTGGTACCGCGTGACTATTTTTCTAAGTCCAAGGAAAGAAAATTTACGTCAAATAAAATCTTACTGAAAATTTCGTAAAGTCAATAACGTAAATGCTTTCCTCAAAGCTTTTATAGCTACGTGCGAAAAAGTCTTAGACGTTGATAAAGTACATAATGAAGAGGGTTGCAGGAGACGATCGGATATTTTTTGCTCAGGGTGTAAAATCCTTTTTGCCGCATCTGTGATAGATAGGAGGGAAGACAAGGCAAAGAATCGTCAGCCACTTTTCTAAGTTTCATTCCTTGCAGTCGTTCTAAATCTACCAAGACGCTATTTTAATAGGCGTCCAATCCTTGCCAACCCCAAACGACGTCCTAATAGAAACGTAGAGTCAAAAACTGGGGTAATAAAATCTCTTGGAGACACGAAAAGTTACTCGAGACGACCATCAGAGGTAGAATCGTAAAAAAATCAGCCATACGAGCAACTGTACTCTACGCGCTTTTATACGCAATAAAACGACGAACTGGAGTACATATACGTACGACGAAAATTCCAAGCGAACAATAGATCCTCGGAATCGCATTCGCAAGGACCACTCGGTATAATCTCATTTGCGACCAAATGCCACGCAGAATAGTATAACACGCGGCTACGGCAATTAAGGACAGCCGCTGCTTTCGAGCGGTTAGAATGGGAGAATGAAGCCATGGCTGCTGCTTGGGATTTCCGCGTGCTGGAAACGAATTCGTCGGCCGGATAGGTAATCCTCATGACTATGCAAGCCGACTTTTTGCTTATCATGAAATATCCAAAGGGCAGGGGGAGCAGAGGAAAGGAGAGAAGCTAGATGTACCTATACGACAGAAGAGAATAGAAGGAGCTTGCAGTGCGGGCCAGGCATACCTTACACTGCTATTCAGCATAGCGTCTGGCCCTCTGAGTTTTGGAATCTCTAATTACGTCAAGCTGCCTATTTGCGTAACGCGAAGCCGACTCTGCTCTGTCTCTTAGTTTAGTAGGCTACAGCATACCTCTTCTCGCTTCGCTACCTACCGACTAGACGGCTCGACTTTATTAACGAGCGCTGCTGCTGCTGCATCTCTTCTTCCTTTAAGTCTTGGCAGTCTTTTCGCGCGAGATTCTCGCTGACGACTTGTTCCAGCACCCCAGGTCTTTTCTTCTTACCTAAAACTAGGAGGCCTGTACGCGCTAATCACTTATAACTACTTGACGGCATTTAGACCATTCAACGTTTGTCGTTCGCTTCGCTGATTTTATCAAAAGCTGAGATATTCGGGTCGAAAAGGACGAGATAGAGGAAACAAATTTCAACTGAATTTTTTCATGAGACTCTTGCTCGTGTCAGACTTCATTTTTATATCATTTTTTTACATTCGTGCGAACGTTATAGTTGGAGAAAGATTAAACGAGAATGACACTACTGATGTCCATCGGGAATAAAAGCGGAGTGAGAATGAAGCGGTGGTGGCCGAGGCGTAATAAAGGAGGATCCTTGCTATATATCCTTTCCTCCCTCGATCCGTCGTACGTTCATTTCCGCATTGTAGCAAAAAGAGAATAGAGAGTGCAAGAGCGAATGGTTTATCTGTAATTGACATACACACACACATATATGTATAGCGCGTGAATCCCAGCGCGTCTCATTCTTGCGCAGCCAAGCTTGGAATAATTGGATGAGATTGGATTTAATCGGAAGCTCAAAAGTACGGGAAATCCAAAAGAATTTTACCGAATTGAGGATTTTCCGTTATTTGCTTTTTCTTATATATATTTGATCTCTTCTGGCTATTGTCACAATATCAGCACTGACCGATCTATAACTCTTGTTTCGGATCATTTTTTTATCGCTTTTGACATTGGATTCGTTTGTTCTATTTTTTTTAAGAGACTAGATATCTATTTGTTTGTATGTATGATGTTTGTTGTTCGCTATTGTATAAAATATATGTACCTACAGAATGTTTTTCCTTCTTTACTTCTTACAAACATACCTGCAAGCCTGGAGAAGTTCAGAAAATATTTGAGGAATATTTGAAAAATGTAGGTCGCCGATGTGACACGCAAAGATTCCACGAATGCTTGTGAAATGTCAGTAAAAAATATCTTTGAAAAATATTCGAGCAACGTACTTTTATTTTTTATCGGTACATATAGCTTCATCTGTATATAGCGGCCATCCAACTTTATCCCTACGATAAAGACGAAAAAAATCACCAACTGAGATTCAAATCAAAATACTTTGGGGTCGGTCTCACGTAGTCTTCGTGGTCTTCAAGCTCTTTTTCAAAGTCCATCGTCCGTCGATCTCCCAACGTCCGCCAAAGCAATCGTGTTTTTAAAGGGACACGTGAAGGGAATGTGGAGTCGACGGTAAAGGAAGGAAAGTAACGAGTTACGCTTCGATAAGCCAGGGGCGGGAAGGGGGGGGGGGGGTTATCTCGCGATGAAGGCGGCATGTGCGCTCATACAGACGTTTCGTGGCGAGTCGAATAGCGCGATTTCACCCGTCCCTGCTGACAATGTTCGAAGAGATTCTGGAGAGAGGGGTTTTTAGAAGAGAATGGGAGATCTGAAACGGCCGACGGCGCTCGATAGTCGAGGCGGAGTTGGTTATCCTCTTTGTGTTCGTCTCGGTCCTTAGCCCAACGACGTCCGTCGGTTGGACATACTCCACCCACCTCCTTGTGACTATCTCAAGCGCAAGAGGCAGTGGCCGACTTTATCAAATACGTGTCCAGACCAAGGGAAGAGAGAACATTGGCGTGCGCGCATTTCGCGGAATCTCGGAATTTTCGTCGCGTCCGTGCATTACCGTCTTCCCCCCTTATCACCCCCCTGGCTCCTCTGGCCCAGACCAGATAACAGGCTCTCTCGTGCACATGCCACAGCTTTCCATACTCCTCCACCCTTCCGTCCGGCACACTGTCTTCGCCGGCTGCTGCTGCTGGTCTCTCGCTCGAGGGAGATGCAATTTTCGAGAGCCGTGGTATGGAGCAGCCAGAAGGGAAGGGAGTGAAGATACGAGAGAGAAAGAGAGAAAACGTCCGCGTCCGGCCACTGTCTCCTCTCCTTTCCTCCTTCCTATCCACTTCTCGGGCTCCTACCAACTCCACGAAACTCGATAAACGAAAGTTGCCGTATGGCTGGGAATAACCTCGGGAGCGCGGACGCTCGCCTACTAGTGCTAACGCGAGTTCGTCTACACTTTTATCGCGAGTTAAGGGCGAAAGTGATGGACGCTACTATTACTATTACTACTGCTGCTGCTGCGGCTTTGTAACTTTTCGCTTTTACAAAATTATCACCAACCTTACCTTATAAAGCTATATATATATATATATATATATCAATAATAAATGCAAATTACTTGGAAATTGTAAAAATACGAAGAGGTAACTTTTTTAAACAAGGAAAGAAAGGAAATGAAAACTTACATCACTTTCACAATTGTTTTTTGTTTCCTGAACTCATCTAGTGTTCGTTTAATGTTTGATAATAATCTTTATGTTTAATTAAAGCCTTTGCAAAGTGTCTTTAGAATCTTGGATAATTAATTGAAAGTACAATTATTCCGGAGTCTCCTGTTGGATGTGGCCTTTTTTAATGTTTTGCATCAGGTAAAAGATAATTTCTTAGCAATTTTATCTTCAAACACGATGGATAAAGCTCTACACAGCGTGTCTTCAAAAACTTTACAGATGCTCGTAAAAGCCGTTCGAAGTATGGTGGCCTCTTCTCTCTCTCTCTCTCTCAGTACGCAGATACCTTGCATTACACGCTAAAAATGATCGATCTTTCCCTTCAATTTAGTAAAACTGCTAAGCTATAGACTGTAAAGCTCACCTTGACCGCTACATACGAGTCTTATAGTATGTACCTACAACTGTAGCGTACAACAGAATATCCGAATCCCAAAATTGAACTATAGCTTTAAGAACAAAAGTTTGAGCTTGAATTCAATGAGCCAAGTATAATTGGTTTTTATTTCACGACAAAATATCCTTAAGAAACCCTATTGTTAAACACGTCAAATTTCGATTGGACTTTCTTTATTTGAATCGAGCTTGAAAACTGCGATCTCACCACTGAAATCTTAAAGACGTTATTTCTTCGTTCGCTTTCAAGCGAAAAGAGAAATTCATTTGAGTTCATTGAGGAGAGGGTTTATCGATTTGTCGCCACAAGTATAATTTCCATTGACTGTTATCCCTTTCCCTCCTTCTCCATTTTCCTTTCTCTTGCTCAGGTCAATTTAACCAGGGACAAAAGAATCTCGAATCTCCTGTTGTAACTTGAATTTTCAAACTTGGCTAGTTGCCGGAATTTTGATTCGAAACTCAGTTATATATTACTATAGCTTATATGGTATATATCAAACTTACCGGGCTAATGTGTTTTTAAGCATGCAGTCGCATATTGCAATAGAGTAGAGCATTACGGGGGGTTGTAGGTAGATGATATACGGACATAAGTCGACTCATAGCGTCAGGTGATCGTGGATTATAAGAAGAAGGAGAAGAAGACTGCAGTGGCGAGTCTGGACACATAAAGGCAATCTGGCGTAGCCAACCACCAGCTGACGCGCAACGTCGTTGGTTCGTTGCAAGTTTCATCTTTATACCCTACTCTCTCGCAGTTCGTCCCTTAATACCGCACATATCCTATACCTAAAATAGTTGTAGTACCAGTAGAGGAGAAAGAGAGAATAGAATAGTAGAGAGTATCTACATATATGCAAGCTGCAGTAAGAAGACGAAACCGTAATTAATCGCGCGATATCCTCCGACCGTTTGGATTTTACGGTGAAAGTACAACTTTCTTCCCTTCCATCATCATTCCAGGAAGCAAAATAGACTAAATGAGCCGGAAGAGATGGCAATTTACTGCTGAAATAGACGAGCAGAGGTGGTGAGGTTCAAAATGTAGTCATAAAAGCACGCCACCACCTTAATATAAGGATGTATATATAGGTGATGAGAAGGAGGAGAAGGAGAGAGGAAGGGAGGATTTGCGAATGATCATTGCTCGCGGGAGGGATAGGTATATCGTAGCTCTCAAAGCGGCTTCCTACATCGAGATCAAAGCCCGAGACGTGCACGGGACTTGGCGGAGGCTGCATTATTCAAGGACTAACGAGGCCTGAGCTACGACCTAAGCCGAGAGGGAGTGAGAGAAAGCGAGAACGGTGCTTATCAAAGCTTGCGCACGCTCGACTCCTCTCTGCTGCTGCTGTCTCATCATCACCGTATACCTATATCAAAGAGCCGATCAATCTGGCATTCGAATATCCGCTATCCTAGAACGTCCTCCTTCCTCTCTCTCACACACACATATACACACCTCTCTTTCATTTTTTTTTCTTTGCTGCGATTGAAGCCAGGAATACGAGCTGCTATGTGTTTTAATATACCACTATAGATATATATCTCACCATCCGAGGCGTGTTCTCGTTAAGGCCTTTTCGGACGACCGATAGTTTTTGTTCACCTATACCTCTATATATAATGCTTCTTTGCCTCGAGCGCTGGATTATCAAACTTTTCAATATCCGCGCACAATCAGGCACACCGGTGGACTTTTTTTTTTTTCTTTCCTCAACCTACCAATCTTGCTAGCGAGCTGCAGATTCTTTGCGATATTCTAAAGTCGAATTCATCACAATTTCATAACCTCGTGCTTTCTATCTCACTTTTCCTGAGCTTTCTTTTTCTCCCTGGATTCTATATTCTCGTTTTATGCGAGCTTGCGGCAAAGTTTCAGTGACACATATCTATTCGTATATATGTGTGACAGGCCGCACGAATTTCGAAAGAATTGATTGTCAAATTGCCGGGCTTTCTGCGGTTGCGAGCCATCCAAAAGAGCGTGGCTGTAAAACTCGAGGAGATACGCGGTCTTGCAGTACAGGTATATATAGACATACATATCTACTGTAAACGGGCTCTTTCACTCGCGAAAACTCATAACGCGAAGCAGCAGGATAGGAAGTGCAGAAGGAGGAGGGAGAGATGGAGGGAAAGCTGCGGACGGATAACTTCGAAATTGTTATTTGCAGTTTCGATCAAGGTGGTAGGGCGTGTATATCGGCCGACCTGACCTCGCTCGAGCTCACCTGCTCATTCTCTCGCATGCCAGCATACTCCCTCTTCCCTCGACCAACATACCACACAACCACTCACTCTCTCAAACACACATATGTAGGTATACATGTGCTCGAAGGGAATCAGGCGAAGGGCGTATAATGAGATATAGCTTTCCCTCCTCCGCCTCCTCCTCTGGCCTTTGTCTTGTCGGTTCATATACGTGCTCGATCCTCCTACGAAGCAAACACCTACCATTCGTAGAATCGTTCTAGCTAATCGATGGCCATTGCAGATGAACGATGCTTCTCTATAACGCTCAAGGGAATTTCGGAAACGGCAAATGCCGTGAGCAAACATAGCATGGAAATTTCGGAGAAAAAAATCTATATCTACAGCCTCGAGCAAAAAATCCTTGTTATATTTGCTTAAAACAATGGACGTGTGCTGGTGATGCGAATTTTCGACGGGTCACAGGAAAAATAATCTTTTTATTTTAAAGGTTATCCAAGGAATACTGTACGGAAAAAAAAGAAAAAATGGTTAAAATTGCCTGAAGCTTCTTGATTCCAGATTTCATCGTTCGGATCACATAACACGCGTGTATTTTCATCGGAACATATATCGATATGTGTGCGTGTGTGTGTGTGTACCTATCCATGAAATCATAACTTTGCAATCGTTGATTCAACTCTCGCGCGTTTGTAAGATATAGGAGACCCAGTGAGATGGCAAGCAATGTGTGCCATACACTATACTTGCTTCTATCAAGCAATACATTTTGCAGTATAGCTCGCGGGCCCTGTTATCTTTCATAATAGATTTTTCAAACGCGGCACGTAGCCTCTCCCTATACTTCTACTACCAGCCTCTTTTTTACTCAAGGCCGGTGCATTATTTAATGCGCGAAAGACGATATTTTTGTCGAGGAAAACACTGCTAGGATGAGACCCTTTGGATAGATTAAAAAAAAAAAAAAAATTCTCATGCACCTAGAACGTCCTAGAGCTGCCACCTTAACTTATACGGGGGGGAACCCGCATAATTAAACGAGAATTCGTTGAGCGCTGGAATCTAAAATTCATACTTCTGAACTAAAAGAGGTAGGGAGGGAAGAGGGGTGGAAGCACGGTATATGCTTCAGGAAAACCCGGAGGGCGATCGCATAATTTTAAGAAAACATTAAATATTTACGCGTGCGTCTGGGAGGTTGGCACACCGACGGATCTTATAGTATAGGGGGTAGAAGAAGGAAAGGAGTAAAAAGCGTAGCAAAAGAGACGGCAGCAGCAGCTACACAGCTTTCTCTACGCTTTGGCTGCGGCAAGAACGTCTCCTTTAAAATAATAATAGTCACGGGGGGGGGGGGGCGGCACTATTTGCGCGCGTGATTGTAATAGCCAAGTTAGACGCGTATTTTCAGCACTTTGAAGATGTTGTCTGTGTGTGTGTATGTGTGTAATACATTCCCTAAACCCCTTTTGTCTCTTTTCTCCCTTCCTCTCTCTCATTTGCCGTTGTTATGCAAATAGGCGAACTTTCCATTTCTGCGAAAATGAATCAGAAATTAGATGGAAAACTTGCCCGAGCTCTGCCGAAGCCTCAACAGTCCAACCTCCATATCATCGAGATTAATGCGAAAAAAATTGTCAATTATCCTTGCAATAGTAGTTAAAGCAGTGTCGCCAATATAGGTACCTACATATATATCCAGCTCGTTCTCTTTTAATTAAAAGCTCGGATTTATATCGGTCTCTTTCAATGATACGCGACATCTGTTTCAAACTCTCCCCTTTCTTCGTCCCACCTCGTCATTCTGCTTTCTACTTTTTTAAGCTTTTCACTGAAATTGTCTTTGGAAAATACTCGCTTCAATTTAATACTCGAATATATGTGTGTATTGGTTCAGTGAGAGAAAAAGAGAGAAGCAGAGTGTCTTTTAATTAAGCTTTAATCGGAAAGAACTGGCAAGTCACGCGCGCAAGAGCGATCGCTGTATTCGGAAAAACAAAAGTGCGAGAAAAGGGTCGGACTACTACTACCGCTATATACACGGCCGTGTATATATGCAGCAGCTCTCCCCTGGGGGGAAAACAAAGGGGACGCGAGAGAAGACAAACGCACGAGACTGAAACTGGCTTTCCAGGCTAGTAGAGTAGCAGTAGTAGTGGCATAATGAAACTCGTTATGGAAAATAGTAGGTGTATGCGCAGAGAAAGAAAGAGAAAGAGAGAGAGAGAGAGTGAACTAGTGGGATAAAGGTGTGAGAATGAAAATCGAAAAGCCAACCGGCTGGACCTCTCTCGCTTTGCTGAATGAGACTAGTGAGAAAGAGAGTGGAATGGGGAGTGAGAGGAATTAAGCGAACAAAAGAGCGGAAAAAATTAATGACGCGCGGGATTTTGAGAGCTTTTGTGGGTCCGTATGCGAGCTTGCGTCCGCGGAAACTAATGAAAAAGGCAATTTCGACCAAAAAGAGAAGGGTAAGGAGGGGGGGCGATGGGAAGAGAACGAAGTGGTCAAACTCATTTCAACGAAAAATTTAACATCCGACTATTCACCAGCTGACATGCATTTGACCGATTATTTATTTTACGTAAAATAAAACTACTGCTTATTCTATAGGTGGAGAATTCGCTGGATTATCATTGCCGACGATGACAGATTTATGAAGAAAATAGTCTTTCGAAATATAACACTCTTCTCTGATTTTTAATGAGGATTGGCCAAACGAATATTTCCAACGTTACGATATTTGCAGGTATTAGCAGGTATATTAGCAGGTAGCTGAGCTTGATTACGGGTGTAAAAAAACTGCCATTATTTGTTCTAGAAAAAAATGTGTCTATGAAGAGAACGAAACGTGAACGAATCGTATTAATGTTAGAGAGTATATGGAAGGTAGAGAAATGTCATATAAAGAGGAAGGGAACATGCATTGAGCATAGTGACGTCCGCATAACGAACTCCCTATATCTTTCTCTTTATGCATTTAACGAAAATATCGTTTATTCCGGCTTCCTTTTTATATAGAAACTTATTTTACCTTGGATTATACGATACTTTATGCTATTGTCAGTTACATGTGCCTTTTCTTTTATGTACCAAAGCTTTTGAAGCGGAATTCTCCTTGTGCTTTTCACTGGAGTACACTACCACCACCAACACCACCGTCGCGTTTGTTTAAACATAGAAATTCTATATACTATCCTTTCGCGTATTTGATATTTTCATCTTGAGATATATTTTTACAAATACTTTTCGTATTTAAAAAATAAATTTATAAAAATTTTTTACTTTGTATGCTTTCTTCTTATTTTTTCTTTTTATTATTTTTTTTGTTGTTGAAAATTTTAAACTAGCTTTGGTAAATATAAAAATGCAAATTCTCATGTTAATTGAATTACTTTTACATTTTACATGTTTGAAAATTTTATTATGATGAAATTTCACTGGGAGAATTTTATTCAAAGGCGCCACTGCTACTGTACTGCTTCTACAACTTTGAAATAGAATGTAAAATCAACAATTGTAGACGCACACGTACAAACACATACATTTGTGAAATACATAAATAAATAAATAAAAAAGGTCACGCGTAAAATTGAATAAAAAAGAAAAGAAATAAAATAAATAAAGAATCAAAACATGCTGATAAACCATAAAGATAATTTTTTGTAGCTGTGCCGTACTAGTGAGAAATCTGTTTGAGGTATTACGAGGACGACTCTTTAAAGGACGAGATTGGTCTTGTGACAAATAAATCGCAAGTCTCAAGATGTAACAGCCTCGAGGCGCTTTCTCTGTCTCTCTCTCCACAAAGGATGAAGACGAGTCGTCGGAGAACGCGAATAGAAGGGCAGGAGGGGGCTAAGAGAAAAATAAAAATTACGGGGCAATTCGTAGAACTGTCACGATAAGACGGCTCTATAAATGCCGCGTGCTCACAGGCTACCCAAGGATAAAATTTAAATTGCGCTCCTTCGCGCCTCGTATTAGCGTCCCAGCTCCCGGCTGGTCCACCCACTCTTCGTGCCATCTCTCTCTCTCTCTCCCTTTTTCTCTGACTCTATATCTTCAGCGCACCAGGAGATAAAGGAAGGGAACGGCTGCGAGCAGCACGATAAAGAACGGCAAAATATTATGGAGCTGGGAGTTAAGACGTTGCTGCTGTACTATTGCTGCTCCTATACTGCTGCGTCTTATGAAAATGAAGTCGCGCGTGTATAACGTGTCGAGCAACTTTTTAAATTAATATTTCGTTTCTACAAATGGCTGCCCGATGGCGAGGGTTAAAAAATAAAATGAAATAAAATAAAAAAATGGATGGGCAGAAAAGTGGGAGGGAGAGAAAAAGTTGATGCTACGGAAGTGAAGCGAGTGAAATATATCGATACTTGGAAAAAGGAAGTTCTTTATGAAAGGAGTAGACGAGAGAGGGAATGATTTTTCGACGACGACTTCTGCCTTTAGAAATGTTTCTTTTTCATTTCGCGGAAAAATAAATGTACACTTTTTACTTTATCGAGGGCAAAAGTTCTTGTTTTAATACATTTTTTCTCTTTCTTTCCGGTTGAAGTGACGTTGACTTTTTATAATTTCTTTCTTGGACATTTATAATTTCAAGGATATGCCACCTTTTATTCAAGTATTAATGAGTTATTAATATTTATTTTTGATGCAGATATCATAATTAATATTTGATTGCATTAAATTTTTTATTCGTAGGGTAGAGTAAAAAGAGTTAATCAATAAAAGAAACTTGAATTTATATATATATTTCAGTACACATATTCTATTGATAAACAGGTTAAATTAAAAGTAAATAGAGAGTAACAAATTAATTCCGTTACTTAATAAAAGCAAAATAAATACACACGAGGTAGAAATAAGCATTGATCAAATACATATTATGCAACATTTATCGTAACAATACATATAAGTAAAATATTTCATGCGAACGTTTGTAATATTTAATGTTATATATAACCCACTTGCTATTTCCGGACGTACATACATGGCAAAGTTATTTAAACAACGTTGAAAATATTTTTATGCATGAAAAAAAAAAAAACAATATTTCCTGCGTAAATACGTTGTAAAATTTGATAAATTACGATCGGTATGTTTACCAAGCGGTAAAATTCTATAAATTACCTGGAATTTAAATATAAACAGCTGTTAAAATAAGTTAAATAGATTTGTATGTAGTTGAGAATTTAAAAGTTGAGTGAGAGAGCGAGAGAGAGAGAGAGAGAAGTACGCAAGAGCGTTGGGAGGGCTAGTTTGCCGAAAGTTTCAAGCGCCGATATAGACAGGTAATTCCGAGTTATAACTGCTGCGAGTACGTGTCGTTAGCAGCAGTAGAGTAGCAGTACTCCCTCTCTCTTCCTCCCTCTCGAGGAGTTTGATCGAAACGAGTTCGGTCTATTTAGCGAATACAGCCCTCTACTACTTCCCCTCTCCTCCTTTCAACTAACAGATAGTATATATACCTATATACTATTACCCTAGTAAGCTATCCCTTTGCTGTATGTATATCTCTCAACGTGTATACCAAACTGAACAACTTGTACATCGTGATAAACCGAGATCACTGCTGCATCCTATTACTCGCTATTACCTGATCATTAAATTCGCGACGATCACTCGATCGTGAAAGTGTCTCTTCTTCCTTATCTGAGAGTTTCCATGGAATTCCGCATTTATCGGTCTATTCAATTCACCTATAAACGCCTCTCGACCTTAATAACTAACTCCCTTATAATATATATACAAAAAGATATCTTCGGGGACATTCTATGCGAGAGTTTACACAAACTTGGCGGCTACAAAGTCGGGTATGGGAACAAGCAACAATGCGGGCAACTCCAACCTGGTCTTCCTCCCCCCTTCCTCTCTCTCTCTGATATTATCCAACCTTACATAAGAGCAGCTGGACAAACAAACGGCTTGTGTGGCAAGTGTATGTGTGTGTATGTGTATACACACAGGCATACGAGAAACCCACGCGCTCCAAGTGGACAAGGCCTACGTGTGGTCAGACGCTGCTGCTACCACTACTACTACTACTGCAAGCTACAGCTCTTTCTCTGTCTTCACTCCCTTTCTCTCCGAAAGATTTCATTAGCCGTGTGCGCTTAAAGCCGAGCTATGGCAGTATGGAAGCGCGTGCGCTCCGGAAATTCCGACTCTTGCATACCGAATGAGTCGACCAGCAGCAGCAGCAGCAGCAGCAGCAGCAGCTTGCTTTCAAGTTTCGTATAAACCCACTTGCGTGGAGAAAGCCTACCTTATATCCCTTGCGTATATTCGGCTGGAGTACCAACCGCTTATGAAAGCAGGTACGGTCTGGAATTTAACACCTCCTCCTACTCCTCCTTTGATAAGAAGATAGCTGCTCGGGCCAAACAAGCTACTTTGCTTGGTATACTTTGAGATCGTATCTGTCCGAGATGCTCCATAGGAGACCATTAGCTAGTCCACGGGCTGCAAGCGTCTTTACGACGAGCACCGGCCTTGCGGAATAGCTTGTGAGACAGAAACAGTGTTGCTCTTCTTGTGGACAGTAAACGCCGGACAGTCTGCTCTACCAAGGCGATAAGTCAGATTGTCGATGTTGATAGTGGTGAAGCATCTCCCACCCTCTTACTCCTTCTACTTGACTCGCTCAAGCTAATCGGATGACAAGATCGTTATACCCAGCCCCTTGACGACCTGCCCCGTATTGTATCCAGGAAGAGAGGGAGAGTTACGCGCTGCATTGTAGGTTGCGCCTCGTTTACCTTCTCTTGGATTATACCAGCTACTCTAGCTCTCTCTCTCTTCTCTTTGGATCCGATACATAAATTGCCCGAGCTTTTATTCAGCAAGTTTATCTTACGAGCTTTCTCTCTTGTGCATTGGATTACTAGGCTCCTCTAGGCTTTTGCTTACAAGCCGACATACATGTGTATCGACATGTTTTGTTTAAAAATATCAATTCTTGTGTACAAGACGTTAATAGTATTTTCTATATTGATTACTTATAACTTTTTTTATTGCGCAAACTAATTTTTAAAATAAAATAATACACATCAATATTTTAAAATAATCTATCTTAATGTTTATTCAATAATTAGGTATATTTTGATCAACATAACAATATTGTATGTATTTTTCTTTGTTACAGCTTTAAGCAACGCTACATGCCCATCCGACAGCGTTGCAAGCGGCGACGACGACGGCGAATGTAAATGCGTGTCACCCTGCCCGAAGCACGACTGCTTGCCGGGATTGCAACCAGTCCGAGTTAAGGAGGCCATACCCGACAAGCCAGGCTTCTGCTGTCCGCTTTACGAGTGCCACGAACAAGGTAATGTACACTGAGCGAACATATACATACATACATACATACATACTAACTGGCAAACCTGCAAATTTCAATATATTTTATTGTATACATCTTAGCTGCTTTAGATTCATGATCAAATAAATTGAGGATTTCATTATGACCTAAACATTAATATAAATAAAAATTAATCTCAAAATGAGTCTCACTAAAATTCAATAACAAGATCTGATGTGAATTTGCAGTGCCTCTGAGCTACGTACCGGCAGACAAGTCAGGCAACGAATGCTTCGACGACTCGGGCCAGCCTCGTAAAAACGGGGACACCTGGCACGAAGACGATCCCTGCAAAAGCTGCGTCTGCGAGGCTGGACGAGTCTCCTGTCACATGACCATGTGTCGGAGCTGTGCCCAGCCTAGGCCTCGAGCACCTGGTGAATGTTGTCCAAGGTGTCCAGGCCCACCGCCTAAATTGTCACCTGCTGTATGTCCAGCTTTGGATCAGAACTGCACACTTAGACCAGATGATTGTCGTTTTGGTCTTGATCTAGATGAGGATGGATGTACAATTTGCCAATGCAAGAGTCTCGATCAAGTGAGTATTGATTAGATATTTTTGATCATTAATATAGATATTTTTCTTTTAATTTTTCTAATAATAACAAAATTTCTTTAGGAAATATTAATTATTCTAACAAAAAATAGTTAAAGGAATTGCAGACAATTTAAATAAAAAATATTAACTTTCAACATTTTTTTTAACTTTATTAGTTAAAAAATTCAAGCAATTAAAATAAAGTGTATATCTTTCAAACACGTTGTCCTTTCCCCTTGGGAAATACGCTGACTTGAAAAAAAAAAAAGTCAAGAGCAACACCGCTGCTACCCCTTACTTTTTTAATTTCATTAAAAAAGCCACTCTCTCATTTTAACTTTTCGACTTTCGCATAAATATTTATGCGCACTTTTAGCTACGCCAACGTAAAAGTCCACTGAATCTTAAATTAATCTTATTACAAGGAGACAGCCAACAAAATTAAAATAATATTCTAAAAAAGTGGCCTTCACTCTTGCTGTTCCAGAACGAGGTAATGCCGGACAACGAGGACGTCGTCGTCGTCGACGACGACGAGGACGAAAAAGACGCAGTGGAAGAAGGGGAGGATGAGGACGAGGATGAAGATGAAGAGGAAGAAGAAGACGAAGAGGACGAGGATGAAAAAGTCGAGTGTCCGCAGCTGGACTGCGAGCTGGACTGCCCTTACGAGCGACTGCTGGATAACAGAGGCTGTAGCTTGTGCCAATGCAGGCCCCATCTCGGCTGTTCCCGCAATTTCAACTGCGAGCGAGACTGCCCTCACGGCAGCTACGCAACTGACAAACTCGGCTGTCCGGTAAGTGAATCCCGGAGCTCGCAAAGCTTCTCTATAACATAGGTATTTGCGTACTTATACGCTCGGTCTGCTCTCGAGATGCCCGGTTTTTGCGCGACCTCGCTCGCGGCGGCTCGCTTTGTGCTTTTTAACGCAAAGATGCTTTCTCTATTATACGCATTTGACTATGTACATGCTAACGACGTAAAGAGGAGCATTTCGTGGTTGAATTTTGGGGTAAAGGCAGTCCTTTGCCGTATGTATCTATGTATATAAACACGTAGAAGAGCTCTCTTGCGGGCATGTAATTAGAGCTTAGATTACAATGTTAGCCTCTTATCGCTTTGTTATGAGAATGTCCGGTTATATGGAATGGGCGAGGTTTACTTGCAGTACGGCGTAGACCAGCAGCTTACGTTTAATGTCGTATTTGTATATACATACCTACTCTTGAAAAGTAAATGATAGAAAACGCAATAACAATTTTCTCTTTAATTAAACTTTATTTTCGGATGTCGAGGCGTGCGCGCGCGCTTGCAATTAAATCGTTAATAGAGCGTGTTCTTTCTCTTGTAGTTGCTTGGGAACCAGCGCGTGTCTTGCTGATGGTTAAATTAAACGACCTCCGGACATTTTAGCAGCGACTACTTCAACCGTCTTTACTTTCCAACGTTACGCTCTTTTTTTTTTCTTACGCTCGTTTTCTCGACGTTCTAGCTTTTTCGGTTGGCTCTCAATTAAGAGACTATATACTTAGTGTACCATTAGATGAAACTAAATCCCAGTTTAACCAACGATTCTTTCCTTCCCAACTTTCAAATTTCTTAAACCTAGACAGAAAGTATTGTTAAAAAAAAAAAAAAGAACAATACAATGAGAATTTGACTTTCTATTGCAGAGCTGCCGATGTCTGGATAGCTGTCTGGACGAACGTAACATAACGCGTCCCGAGGGTACACGCTGGCGCGTGGAACCTTGCCGTAGCTGTGCTTGCGAGCTCGGCGGTCGCATCTTTTGCAACGAGACGATTTGCTCGGTGGCGTGCAGTAGTCCAATGCCACCTCCACCTGGGCATTGCTGTCCCCTCTGTCCCACCTCGGTAAGTGTACTTTTTTTTCCTCTCTCTTTTAGCATCTGATACACGTAATATGTTTGGTTGCATTTTTAATCCGATCAGAATCGGAAAATTTATGCGTGTTTGTTTGCTTGCAACTGTATATGTACGAGAAAAGAGATTAAAGACGTAAGAGAATACTCTAGAAATTCTCGACTGTCAAATTTTGCAAGCTTCGTCGTTTACGCTCACCTCTCGTACCCTCCCAAGTAATTGCGGCATTTGAATAATTGAATAACGCGAAGCCGATTAGCCATAGGAGGGCAAATAATTGACGAGGGAATCGAGGAAAGAGAGAGACGCATTGAATTTATATAGATATATACATGCAGACTACGCGTCGATTCGAATTTGCCTCAGCACGCGGCCTCAATCTACTATTATAATTGAGTGAATGAATATTGAATTGCGCTCCGAAGAACGAACTGCGCATCTCTGTTCCGTATCCCTGGTAAAAAAAAAAAAAAAAGGAAGAAGGAAGTCCATTAAAGACCTTCAACTCGTCGGATCGAATTACGCGAGAGTCTTGTTGAAACCAGCTCGCGAAGCACTGGTAGTAATAATAGTAGCGGAAACTGAAGAAGGAGAAGAATGAGTCTTGCATGGACTAGAAAAAAAAGGTCTTTCTTTCTGTTTCTCACGCATTAACGAGGTTGTTCCGTTCTTGTTATTTTGCCGACAGGCCCTGGAGCAGTGGCGTGGCTGGAGCACAATCCCTATCGTCCTGATCGTGGTACTCGCGCTGCTCTGCGTCCTGCTGATGGTGCACCTGGTGCGCGGACGTTTCCGAGGCCGACTCGTGCCCTCCGAGGCTGACTTCATGGGCTTCTCGGGTCACCATCATCACCACCACCACCAGCAGTACTACAAGTGCGTGCCGGTTTACGAGACGCACGTGCCGGTGCTTCAGCACGCCGAGAAAATAGCACCCCTCTGAGGCGTCGACTCTAACCCTGACCCTCCTCTCGACAACGGCATCGCTGCTACTGCTGACGCTGATCAGCAAATTTTCGCGCTTACCACAAACAACGGGATATCAATGCGAGCTACGTGTTAGAAGTAAGAGAGCCCGAAAATTCTCGTTGTGATGGCAATGCTACCTTCCTCGCTTTCTTTCTTCTATCCATCCATCTACCCACCTTCTTTTTCCCACCTCGCTCCTTCCTCTGTCTCTCGCTTAGAGCTACACAGACAAAGTTCGATACGCGGAGTATTGAGAGAACGAATATACCGAAGTAAGCTAGATCTCACTCCCAATCCTTACTCTTACGACTCTATCTCTCCTTTCTCCATAAAACCCCTTATCCACCTAGTGGATTTAGCGGATCGCGATCCTTCGGAGAGAACAAAAAACAAAAATAAAAAAACAAGAGAAAAAGAGACAAAAAAAAAAATACAAATAAATGTGACAAAAAAAAAAAAAAAAAACAAGCTTCTGTACTTCTTCTTACTATTGTATAAAGTATTGTCGTCGTTGTCGTCTCCGATGGAACGCTCGTATCTTTTCGTTAACATTAGCCTAGCTTAATTGAGATATAAATATAAATACATATGTATACCTACGTATACGCTCGTATAGACATGTACATGTAAACATATATATTATAATATACGGTAACACTAAACGCACGCGTGACACATACGGAGACGCAATTTCTCTTTCATTCTCGGACACAGTATTATTTGCCAAACTTTTGAGCTTGCGACATGATTCGCGATGGAGATTAAGCTTGGACTAAGATGGAGTGGTTCAACGAGAGCTTTTCATTTTCTAGAGAAACCGGATCGCAACACGTGCATACACCCATACACGCATTCACACACATACACATACATACACGTAAAAGTAACACTAGAGCGCACCGCGCTTGTTTATACGATAAAAATAGAGTAGCATCCTGTCTTCGCGTTCTCTCACTCTCGTGCAAACTCCTCGAGCGAAAAATGATCGATCGAGCGCGGCGTCCCCTTGATGATGCTTAGACACCTTTCCCGTCTTTGAAAAGCTCTGTCGACGTGTAACTCGTGTAAATTGCGTAAACACAGTACGTATAGTTGATAAATGTGCTGCTAAGAGTCTTGTCGACTTTATATAACGTAACTCATCGACGTAAAAAAAAAAAAAAATTATCATAGGATTTTCCTGTACCTAATCTCCGCTAGATTAAAAAGAAAAGAGTAAACAAAAAAAAAAGAGAGAAAATAATTGACCTACTGATCTCTGGACCAGACAATGTTAAACTGTAAT
Organism: Leptomastidea abnormis; assembly: GCA_030522805.1. Taxonomy (NCBI): domain Eukaryota; kingdom Metazoa; phylum Arthropoda; class Insecta; order Hymenoptera; family Encyrtidae; genus Leptomastidea; species Leptomastidea abnormis. Next base: position 25,746 of record JAPYZE010000435.1, read on the forward strand.
TTCTAGAAATGAGAGTTGGCATTTTCCCATTAATTCTTCATCAAGTGGCGCTTAAAATTATTGAATCGGAGATAAATTGATTAAGCAGGTCTGGTATTACAAATATGCTCTGTTAAAAAAAGTATTATTTTTACGAAAAAATTTTTTTTTTTTTTATTTACCAGTGTAAGCCTGCGAATTAAATTGATTATCGTGTATTTATTATCTTTTTTGAACAAGATTTGCGATGTATTAGTATTTTTTATACGCAATATCTATTGATGAATAAACGGATTATTATAATATTACGAGGTAATGTTGAAGTATCATATTGGAATATGAAATAATGCAAATTTCTAGTTTATAAGCTACTCAAATTATGTGCAAATGAGTAAATATTTCGCGTACTGTGATGATCGATCAAAACGAAATATGCCCTGATTCATGGATAAAGGATATTAAATCAACATACCAACAATCATCATTAATGGCATTACAAATCGTCTTTAAATTCATAAATGTTATAATGTTAAATCGTCGTTAATATTATCATTTAAGTTTTTAAACTCATTTTTTTTTCTTATGTTTAAATATTACGAAATTTTATATTTTTTCAATACATTATTTAATATGGTACTAAAGTTTCTAATGGTTTATGAGAAGAAAAAAAATTATTACATTAAGTCAATAATATTATTATAATATTATCGACTAAATATTTATGAGAAGTTTATTTTACTTTATTAAAGTATTACGTATATACTTTTTAATAACAATTTTTAATATTTCATTTAAAATATATTTTTTTCTAATTTCGCAATAAAATTTTGTCTAGTCAAGCGTTAAAAAGCATATTTTTATTAAAAAGTATAAAGTGTAAAAACATGCTTTTCGTTTACTTGAAACGTTACATGCAAAGAATTCCACGTCAACTGGAAATATATCATCTACTTGTATAATAATAAGCTCGTCGATTATCGTTAAAAAGAACAATAAGATATTACTACTTATCTTGTTTGCGTATTAAAATTATTGAATATATCCTAGTCGATTGATCTTTCGTATAGCTAATTGACTTATCATTAAAGATTACTGTTTGGCTTGAAATGTTGCAGCTAATAAAAATCGATCTACAATGTACACAACATTTAGATAAGAATATAATATTGAAATTTTGCGATTTGAAAATTTTTTGCTGTCCCAGTTGAAGTGGAATAATTTTTACTGATAAAAAGAATTGCGTATATCGATATAATATGTAGATAAAAGTAAGTAGTTGAAGTGTAAGAAACTCACCGTGATCGAATCTTCCACTGCTGTATAGACTGTTCCTTTTAATTCCTTACATGTTTAGTTTAGTTTAAGATTAACATTGTGCACATTCATAAACGTTCAGAAACTATATTTGTAAACAACAGGAAAATAAACAAAATCAAATTTATAAATAAAAAATTAACTATTGAATTTGTATAAAATATAAAATTCTGCACAGCATTAATGTTGAACATGTGAAAACAGTCGAGATGTAAATAAATTTTAAGCTTGTGCTTTATGAAATTGTGTTTTCTATCATTTTTCAAATAAATCTTTAAATCATTTTCAACATTGATACGTTTCATAACAACATTTATGTAGTCACTATATTAGAACTCACGTTGTTCTTTTATTTTTTACGTTACATACTTTATCAAATACAAAAATAAATACAAAAAAATTAATATACATAAAAAAAAATTTTTAAATATCTATTTTTGAAACATATTTCGTAGTTTCTATGAATATCTGTTTAGAATAATCCAGAAATATAGTCAAAAATTAATTTACGTTAATTTTATAGTTGAATTTATAAACATCATCAATATTTACAATCATTATAAATAAAAAACAAAGAAACAAGAAAAATAAATTATAAAATAAAAAGAGAGAGAAAAAAAATATAATCGTGTAAATTTTGTAATCTTACGAATTAGCCTCGTCAGCTTAGATATAGTTGAATCTTCCCCACTTGTACACTCGATAATAATTATATCTCACCCGACGCAACTTCCAAGCGCGCACATATTCGCACGTTCACGAATAATTGACGTACAATATACCCCCAACAAGGGCTCGTATTTCCCTTCCACCCCATACAAACATATCTCTGTAAAAGTGTCGGTAACCGGATATCCGGCGCTGATCTCTCAAATTAACGATAATACATATATATTTTTTCAATGTGAACATGAATAAAAAAAAAATTGTCAGCCTCGCGAGCCACATATCACGGACCCAAATCGCAGGGCTCAGTATGATGTATGTAGCTTAGGCATATGTAATATATATATATCACGAGGTCGCATAGCCCCGAGCATATGCATTTTGTATTTATTAGTGGATCAGTTAAGCGCGAGAAGTTTTTCGTATTCGCTAGATACGTACACATACACAAACATACACCTCGATGACAATATTGTATCAAAAATAAATGAAAAGAAAATTATAAAAAAGTTAAGTGCGATACAAACGCGCTTTTAGAGCTAAAAAAATATTGCAAATACGATTACCCTTTTCCCTTGTAAAATTATAGCTGTCTAAGCTGAGATTCGAGAACCAACCTTTGGAACTAATATATATTTCTTCGTTCAGCGAATGGCGACGTTACAATTTTATCCATACATTCAAGCATGTGTAATTAGAGATTGTCGGTAAAAACAAAAAAAAAGATGTACTCAAAATAATGAGAAGAAAGTTAGATAATGTGGCGTTGGACGAGGCAATTTTACGTGCGCTTTTGAGCGAGAGCTAAATTTCATTTCGACTAGTAAGTGATATTATTGTTGATATATTATATATCGGTTCTCAACAAGAGATCACCATTGTATATGCTTATTATCTAATAAAATTAAATATAAACAATTTGTTTTTCAAATTTTTCATCCAATTTTTAAATATATGATAAAATATTGAAAATTAACATACTTGTTACATAGTTAAACGTTAGAAACTAAATTTTATCTTAAAGTAAAGCAAATTTTTAACATACCATAAAGTTTTTCCACGGTATATCTTTATAAAAAACAAAGGAATAGAAGTTTGAGGAATTTTTATCGATTTCCGAAGAACATTGGCCAAGTTTTGCATTAATATGATAGCCAGTAATAGATAGCAACAACACAAGCAGCGCCTGCGGCATGAATTTTTCAAAGTTAACTCAATTTTACAAAACGCCGGTTAACTCGCCAGATCTCCTCCAAGCGGCAAATTGTCCCTATTACGAGCAATTAATTCCGCACTCTCTTTGTGACAAAGTTTGCCGCTCACGAGCATGGAAAAAAAATCCTTCTGCCCTACCCATTTTCCTCCTCTTATATACTTTTCCTACAGCCCATCCCCTCCTCTTCATCACCCATTACCTCAATTACAAAGTTCCCTTTAAAAACCAGCGTCTCTGCAACTTTGATCAAACGCTCGAGTCTCGCTTCGAGAGGAGAAGGAAGGTATAGTAAGTGTAGAAGAGGCAGGTCAGCAAAAGTGTAGATTTTATTTGCAAACGTCTCGTTAGCTTCCGACTGATAAAAAAAAAAGAAAAGAATCGCAAAAAGTCGTGAAAGTCTGCGATGAATATAGCAAGCAAAGGTGAGTTAAGATGAGTTTTGGCAAGATTCTTCGACGATCGAAAGACTTGAATTTCTTTTTACACTTTAACTTAATTTTTTCATCTTTAACTTTAATCCTTTTATACATAATTTAAGTGTCAATCGATTAAAAGCGATTTGAATAATTTTAAATTGAGAATTTCAGAATTTTAAGAGACTTATTTTATGGAACTTGTGTAAAGAGAATACATTACTGAAAAGATATGCTTATTATGAAAGAATAAAAAAAAGCAATTTTAATAAAAATTAAAAATAAAAAATTATATTTGATTATAGAATAATACCTTCGGTTCAGTAAAAATCCAAATTATTGATTTTTGCAAAGTGCGTTATAAATTATTTTTGAACACCACAATTACCGTCTGAAGAGAAAGAAGGTTTACCGACAAAGTTCTCGCGTGTTGGTGGTCGTTTATAATACCTCCTGCAAATTCGGTGACCAAATGATACTTTAGCCAAGGTATAAATTTCTTCTTTATCGACACATTTACATTTGATTCCCTTTTCTTTTCTTTTTTTTTATTTAATTAACAAATTTAATTGCAATTGAATACTCTAGTTTACGTGGGGGTTTTAAAATATTTTTTTACTGTTCGAAAACTTTTTTATTTTATTTTTAATGAAAATTATAAAAATTGTTTTCTTTAGAATGAATATTAAAATATAAACAATAATGGCAATCATAAAAATAAGTCAGTTTACAAGAAGAAGATATTTTTATATTTTTAGAGTAATTAAAATGATAAATTTTCAACACATTGATTTGTCTACATATATATTATATACAGTACATTTACAGTCACAATCTTTTTTTTTCGTAATACTATTTGATTTATACATTTACATCATATACATATATATTTTATTTTGGAGTAGTAAATGATGCTTTTATTTACATTTGTCTTATCAGAGTAAAGATGACAAAAAACGTGAATTATAACCGAAGTAAATTTTTGGCGTTAAAGTTGTTTGATTTTCATAATTTCAGCCTTATTTTTTGTACATTGATTTGTTTACTAAAATATCAAATTCGTTTTCTAAATTATCAAGGAAGAAAAGAAAATTGTTGAACTTATATTATCGTTTAAGAAATTTGTTTTTAAAAAGCAAATGAACGTTAAAGCTGATTTTGTCATGATACTTATTAACTAAACCACTTAAGCGTAAGTCAAATAAAAACTAGTCTTGCGCGTCGAACATAAAAAAAAAAAGAATTTGAAACAACTATGAGTGTTTATTTTACTTAAATCAGAATAAATAATTCTAATCTTTCACTTGCAATTTTACTATATATTTTTGTTTGTAATTTTCTAAACAATAATAATGTAAGAAAAAACTAGATTATATTTCATAAATGTCGTAGCCTATACTAACGAAAAATAATCAATTTTGATTAGTCAGTAATAATCTTAATCATAATAATAATAATAATGATAATGATATAATAATAATAATTTCTTATGGTTCTTGGCACGCTGAAGATTTGGCATAGAAATGTAAGTTAGAGTAAGGACGAAGACAATAAGGATTAGCGAGGAAACGAGTTTTAAAAAAATGTGTCGTAATAAAAATAATAATAATAATAAAAAATAATAATAATAATGTAAGAAATTCACAGGCAGTAGTGAGCCTCCTCGCGGTGATGATGGTGATGGTGATGATAGCTGTAATCCGCCGGTCACATCGAGGGTTGAGGTGGTGGCAGCATGTTCTCGTATCCTCCAGCTATGCCCAGTTGGTGATGGTGATGATGATGATGATGATGAGAGCCGGTCATCATTTGATGATGATGGTGACTCTGGGGGTAGTACTGGTGATGTGAGACATTCGAGTGGGCCGAGTAGTAGAGCGGGCTTTGGTCCATCTCTTTCCCTGTAATCAATTTAATTCGGGTTGTTGGTAAACCATTTGAAGAGGAGGGGGTGAAGAAGATTATATATGTACGTGTACACTATTACACTCACTCTCGTAGAGGTCCCGAGCGTAGGCGCAGTGAGGCTTGACATCGCCAATAGGACTGAGCTCCGGGCCGTGGGCGTGGGCGGCATGAACTGGCGAGGGCGTGACCGAGACGGCTGGGCTCGCGTAGCCGTGGTGGTGGACGGCCATGGGGCTCGTCGTTGTCGTTGCCGCTACTGCTGCTGGCGTTCCGAGGCCAGCTGCCGCCGCGGATGAAATGCCCATACCCGAGACTGGTGACATCGTCAGCGACGCGTAGCCTGACTCGATCGGCTGTAGCGTCTGCTGCTGCTGACTGCCTCCGCTATTGTTTAACTGTTCTTGCTGCTGCTGTTGTTGTTGATGTTGATGTTGTTGCTGCTGCTGTTGTTGAGCTACGCTGGTTACAATACTACTGTTGCCTCCAACCAGAGCACTGCTCAGTGAGTTCGCTGCTTGGCAACTCAGTGGCATCATTTCTCTGTGGATGCAGATATGCAAATTTGTCTCCTATTATTATATTGATAATCAATTTAATTTCTCGTTATTTGCAATTGCTAAAATATTTTACTATACATGGAAACTCATAATAGAGTTTCAAATTTACTTAAAAGTATATTTTGATATTTTCCAAACCACAATATAAAGAAAAAACAGAACAAACAAATCAACAAGTGAATACCTAATACCAGTAATCCCTGCTGTAAAAAAAAAATTTTACAACCCTCAACTTTAATCGTTCGTCGAAAAAGAAAATGAGAGAAAAAAAAAGTTCACCCTCTTAAGAAAAATCCAACCGAACGAAGGCACATCTCGGGAAAACAATAAAGCAGCACCCCAGCATACATCATCACGCATGCTACACAGCTCTTTGGTCCCTGAAACACACATGCCCCCGGGGTCGGCGCGGAAAAAGGTCCGGAAAAGGCGAAAAAAAGAAGAAGAAAAAAAGGAAAGAAGAAAAAGTAACGCACTCATTTGCTTGCTTGCAAGAACATCTCTCAGCAAGGAGGTTCTGGTCCACAGATGTGTGCAAGTGTAGGCGTCGCGCGCGCGCGTACAATGCCCATTAGTCTATTGTCTTTGAAGAAGCCTCTTTGGAGAGCCCCCGCGTCGCGATCCCGAGTTGCACGTGTGTTTCCAGGAACTTTTCGGTTCTGGACTTGTGAAGGAGTCAGAATTTGGTGGAATTTAGACAAATTATAAGTGAGAGAGAGCTTGGGTTGGGCTACTTGACTGTCACAAATTATATATGTGTGTGGAGATGCAAGCGTGTACATGTATGTGCTTTTAAAGATTTATTCGTTTTTTCGGAAGGCATATAGTGCGTAGACGGCTTGGGGACTGGACAGACGTATTGCAGACCTTGAGGGCCAACTTTCCACTTGTCGATCTAGACAAACGTAATGTCTTGTTTTATTTTGTAATTTTGTTTTTATTTTTAATTTGCTGTACAAATCAAGTAAATATCTATCGTTTGTAAAATTTATTGCTAAATTTTTTTTTTTTTAAATTTATATAATAAAAATTCTTGAAAACTATCTATTTTCTAAGATGTATCTACCACAACTATACATAAAATATATGAAAATATCAGGCGATCTCAAAAAATTGACAAAAGCCGAGTAGTACACACACACCCGTACCTCATTTGCGCGATTTGAAAACGACAGTGGTCATAATGCATGTAAGGTACACAATGCAAAAGGTGTGCGATTGTGGTGTTGGGCGCAGTAGAAGAAATCCGCCCCCTTATGCCCCTGATGGAGCACTCGGCAATAAAGGCTCGTGCACGAGCTGGTATATATATGTTCGCATACAATCGACAAAGGCCGTCGTCGTTCGTTCGCGCCTTTTTTTCTTTTTTTTCACGCCCTTCTCGCTTGTATACACCCAGCCTTCATTCACTTTCTTCTTTTTTTTTATTCTCTTTTTCTCTTTCCAATTCTACATCGTGTAGCCCTCTTTATTTCTTTTTTTTTCTTTTTCTCTTTCTCAGCTCTTAACGAGAGAAAAAGAGAGAGAAAGAGGGCTACGTTTCGAGAATTCAATCTCGAGGACCGCGTGTAAGCTGCTCTCACTCTCTTCCGCCCACCACTCACTCTGGATATATATTCACGCGCTGAGCTTATTCGCGTAATTCAATTTTTCCGAGCTTTTTTCTTTCTCTACACCCCTCTTAGCTTTGTTTTATACAAGTGCTCTCCTGGAATTTAATCGAATATTTGTTCAAACACTCTGGATTAATTAAAAAAAAGAAAAAAATTTACCTTTTAATCTCATTTCATTTTTTTTTTATAATGAAAAACGATAATAATTTATTTTTTCTTAAAAATTTGAAAAAAAAATAAGAACAATTACATAATTATAAGAAATTTCATTATAATTCAAAAAATAAAGAAGAAGAAAAAATTTTAAAGAATAAGAGATCAAAAAAAAAAAAAAAAGACACAAGTGCAAATTATAAGAGCGAGTAAATGAGCAAATAGCACGCTCGATTACATGCAATGCACACGCGCACTATTACCAAGTATATAAATGTAATACATAATCACACTCGCCCCTATATATATGTATATTCTCAAATCACAGCACGAGACGCGAATAAATCCACAGCACAGATAACAAGAACCCCATACACACACACACACGCTGCGGATACGTAACAGCAACATGTAATACACGCATTTGTCCATGAAAAAAGGCCCATCGCAACGCATGTATGTTATAGTTTGAACATATATATATAAAGTCGTCGTTACAGTCGTAGTCGCAGCAAGAGTCCAGGCCGCCCATAGTGCGAACAGCTCAATAGTCTGTAAGAAGAGACGTAACCGAAGCTCACTCTCTCTCTCTCTCTCTCTCTCTCTCTCACCCCGGCATATAAAACGGTAATGGGGCGTTGCGTTTCCTTCTTTCGACGCCGGGGCCGTGAGCATATATATGTATGTACGTATATAGACGCGTGCGCGTTTATGTGTATATATGTATGTGCGGGGACCCAAAGCCGAGGTCGCGAGGGATACATGGCAGAGTAGAGAGAGAGGCCAGAGCCAGAACGCCTCGTTAATGGTTTACCCCGGCCACTGTATATCGAGTGTGTGTGCTAAAGCTATAGGATTTTCTCGCCTCTCTCTCTCTCTCTCTCTCTCTCTCTTTCTCTCGTTCTCTTTTTACTCTGTCCTTTTTCTCAATCGATCGACCGGAAAACGTCGTTAGTCATATTCGGTGTACATCATAAAAATCTTTCTTTTTTTTATTTTATCAATTCTGCGAAAAAGACAAATAGTAAAAAAGAAAATAAATAAAACGATTTGTCGGATATAAAGTGTGATTTAATGAATTACGTTATCTGCGAGCCGGAGCGAGAGAAAATAATAAAGATTAAAAAGCCGAGCCCTCCGAGAGAGAGAGAGAGAGAGAGAGAGAGAGAGAGAGAGAGAGAGAGAGAGAAAGAAAGAGGAAGAGAGCTTGGTCAAGAAATTCCGCACGCGTCGCTCCATCAGCTATAATACATATAGGTACCAGCTATAAGTATACAGCTATTAAGCTTGCTGGTGACCGTGAGCCTTGCAGGGAGATTTACTTACTCCGGGACCGCCGCCGCGCGTAGCCATAACAACTTGTCGCCGTTTTCTCTCCCCCTTTTGGTCCCCGTTCCCTCTTTGCGACTTCTACTCTCTATACTCTCCTAAGGCCATAAAAGCAAGCCGCGAGGAGGACCACCGCCCACCTACACTTGTGTACCATACTATATGTACGTATCCCCCCCTCTCTCTCTCCCCTGCTGATGCTGGTGGGATATAAAAAAATAAAAAAAAATGACAAATCTAGTTGCTGCTGTTCCTGTTCGAATAATATAAAGGAAGGAGGAGGACGCGCATCGAGTAATTGCGGCTCGGGTGTCACGCGCGCGCATCGAGTATACAGGGCTTGAGATTGAAAATCGCAAGCTTATCGCTTATATACGACTTGCCAATTCTCTTGGCCTTTACATATACATATATGTACATGCGTATAAGCATATTTTGTATGTATGTACTTATATGACTTGTGTTGTAGGTGGGCACGTATTCGCGTGACGTCGTAGACCACAGCCTGTTGCACAGCCGACGATCTACGTCCATAACGATTTGTGACAGATAAGAATCTGTATAATGACCAAAATCACGGTTGATATAAATTTCGTTAGTGTAGACGCGTGCAATATCGCGAGAGATTTTCGACATGCGCTAATTTGATTACATAATATATATAATAGCCAGTAGTAATTAATCAAACATTTAACGCTAATTTTTGGAATCTTAATTGTTTCATCGATAAAACTGCGAGATCAGATGAATATAATCAGGTATAAAACTACTAAGAAAAAGAAGAAGAAGAAAAAAACGTGCGTCATCGCAGAGCTGTTGGATGGACACGAATATACATATTATATCGGTCTCAAATGTTTCTCGGCCGCGATTACTCCGAATGCGGATGTTACGTGTGGAAATATATAGTGCAAATTTGTAATATTTGCGCGAGGATGTTGCCTTTAACGCTACGACAATATGTATACATAAGAGTTTTACAATTCTTTCCTATATGTGTATAATTCGCCTAGCGGCATATAGAAATATTTTGCAATTATATATATAGAAGCATCGTTGTAAGCAAGTAGTATAGTCACCTCACTGACATATTAATGAAACAGACTGTTTGAGCGCTTGAATGAACCGCATACTATTCCATAAATAAAGATCTTTTACCATTTTTTTTAATTAATTAAAAAAAAAGTAAATATAATAATTAATTAATACTCACGGAGGAGGTCGGGGCGTACGATCACGTTGTCTTCGATTCTTAAACCAATTCGATACTTGTGTCAGCGTCAATCCAGTTTTCTTAGCCAGACTCTTTTTTTCCGCAGGATTTGGATAACGATTAGTCTCGTAGGACTCCTTAAGGGTAACACGCGAGCGTTCTTTAAAACAATAAATCGTCTCCTCGCCATCCCAGATGGTTCTTGGCAGAGGAAATTTCTTTCGTAATCGGTACTTGTCGACCGCACCGAGTGGCCTACCTCGTACTTTTTCTTGCTCGAGATAATGGGATTTGAACCAAAGCTCTTGGAGCTGAGGGTGACGAAATGGAGCAAACTGATGCGAGCCGAGGATCTTGTAGACGTCGAAGTATTGGCGTCGGTAGAACGCGACCGTCGCCATGGCCATCAGCACGCTTTCGTTCTTCGTACGATGCTTTGGTAGCGAGTATACAAATCTAATGGAAATCAAAGGAAAAATAATTTATATTTTTTAATGTATTTCTCTTTCTTTTTTTTATTAAGTTGAAAATTTTGAAATGATTCAATATTAACTTGTTGACGATTTAATATCTTATAAAATTCATTGAAAAATTAGTCAAGCAATATTTGCATATATTATTATGATAAATTGATAATCATACAGATGGGATATAGAGTTACTTGTCTTGTGTAATGTATACGTAGTCCTAATCTCATCAAGAGTGTATATATACAAACATGATTAGACACAATAATTTTAAGGTAAGACGCATACAGATAAGAAAATCATTTCGTATAGACTTGTTTATGTTGCTTAACAGACACAATTGAAAATAATAATCAAACTAATAATGACCTTACACTTATACAGTTTTATCTCATAAAATAAATGTTTGTTTTCATTGCTATGAAAATAAAATATCCGCAAATTTTTATTTTTAATTTAAAGAAAACTATTTTATGAGATGAAATAGAAGGATTACTGCACTCTAAACGAGATTATATCATAGTAAAGTACTAGAGATCAGAAAAAAAGGAAAACAGAGAGCGAGAGAGGAAGAAAGAAAAATCCGTCTTCTAAATAACAAAGAAAACAGAGGATTAAGGAAAAGCGCGTTATACCTGGTAAGCCTCGGTATATCCTTCCTTTGCAGTAGGGACTCGCAGATGCAGGCCACCTGATCCGGCTGGAAGTTCTGAATATCCGCGGTCATCGAAGGTATAATACCCGAGCTACCACCAAGCTGCAAAGCAACCGAGTCTGCAGCACTTGTGTCGGATTGTTCTTCCTGGACTGCAACCGCGCAGGACAACATCTTATCACCACCCGCGCACTGATCCAGAGCTGATTGTTGTTGTTGATTAAAAAAATCCGCGACGGATGAAATATTCGTGGCATCCGTGGTCCCAGGTACATTCGAAGAAGTGAGGGTTCGAGGAGCTGGTCCACCAAGCTCTAGCGCGGAATCCTGGGGCTGACGTTGACCAAGGGCCAGCTCCGGCAGTCGGGGGCTGCGTTCCCGGTATATCGTAAAGTTCTTCATCGTAGCCGGGTAGCCAGGAGCAGCAGCCAACCCAGATTCACAGTAATTATTCCCAGGCCTATTCTCTTGATGCAGATTTTGGCTCTCGGGATTCACAAAAATATTGCCACTGCTGCAGCTGCCACTGCTGTTCAAACGAACACTGCGCGGCACGGCGAGATTCATCCGGAATAGAGTAGTAGTAACTCATTCATAATCGGTAACACACAGGCCCGATATATCTCGGACCGTCTCTTTTATTTATTTTACACGTCTTAACAACTCACGGAGATATCAAGATTTTCAAATGCACACACGAGCTTCTCGTATATACGGAGGCACGTAAGACAGACACGCGCTACCGATCACACACATACACACACACGACGCTCGCGATCGACACTGCGGTAGCTTCTCTCGCTCGAGCTATACGACAATAACGACGACGACTACGACGACTACGACGATGCAACGATGGGCTGGGAACGCGCCAGGCTAACACGGCGGCTTGCTCGCGTATATACAGCGCTATAACGCAGGGAGGGGACGGGACTCGCGCGCCCCTGGGGACTCTCTCTCTTTCTTTCTCTCTCTTTCTCTCGGAGGCCAACCCCCGATTGGCTGGGTACCAGCTACGGGCGGGCTCTAGAATCCACGGGGGCGGCGTTTCAGGATTGCAGGATGCTGCGTTGCGCTTGCTGCTTTTTCCTATATCCTTGCATGCGCATTGAGGGCTATTTGTAAACCAAAAAACTCGCGTATATATCTATATATGGGAAAGTTAGTATTTTTAAGAGATGTCATGTAGGAGTAGGAGCGTGAAAAAAAATTTGTAAATTTGCAGGGTCTTACGTAATAAGGCGATTATGCGCGACTAGTCCGATATAAAAACAATAGTTATAAGCTGGTTTGTATATATTGATGCGGTATGATATAGGTAGTTGACGTGTTCTGCTTCCGGTGTTTATTATATCGCGATGTTGGTGATGCGCGAAAGTTAAAGACGTCGTCGCGAGGACGATATTGAGACGGCCACACACGATGCGCGCTTATATGTATACATTATGTGTTGTACACTTTTTGAACATGACTATTTGTAGGTACTATTGTTGTTATGTGACAATTATCAAAGGATTGGATTGGTATCGAGTTGGTGGGAATATTGGTGAGATATTTGTATATATATGTTGCTGCTAGTAAAATTTTATTCGAATTTCTTTTTTTTTCTTTTTTCTTTTCAATGGCTGAGTCAGATTTTGTCGCGTCGCGAGGGATTCCAAAAGAATATTTTCTAGAGGGTATCTAATTTCAAGCAGTCCAGTTATTTCATTTTGATGATTTTAGTTTAGTTTTTTTTTGTTTTATAGTTCGTTAATTTACTTGTCGACCAAAACACTACCGAGTCATTACTGTCTGAGTCATCGTAATTATTGAAAATTCAATAAAATGATATTACGCTAAGATTTAATTGAATTATTTAATAAAACACGTAAATAAATTCAATAAAATTTTATAAATTAATATTATTCAAATTACATTAATTTAGTAAACAAAAGTATCTCCGAATCATTTGAATATACTTTCATCATTATCCATCCACAAATATAACTATACCACTAAAAAATAAAAAAAAAACTATTCTCAGAATATCGCGAGCCGTCGGAAACCTCGCTCATCATACATTCAAAACTCATGAAAAAAAAAAAAAATTTTACAAGCGAGCGACTCTAGCTTTGCAAATCTCGTGGATCGAGGCCGGCCAAGCAGTGTAGAATAGATCAAGAGAAGTAACTGCTACGAAGGGTAACACACAGACACACACAAACAGCATCACAAGCTGCTGCTGCTGGGAAAGAGGAAGGGCGCGTCGAGTGAAGATGTCTCTCGACGGGACCAAGCGTGGACCAATCCGTCGCGCGCCCGGCCACGCCTCACCTGCACTCTCTTTCTCCTATTTTCTCTATCTCTCTTTTTTACTCTTCTGTTCGCGTAACTTCCTCTTATATACCCCCCCTCATCAGCAACCCTCCCTTAATTGCATGTCCGTCGCGCCAGCTTGGCTACTCCGTTCGCACCAAGAGTTTGTATAACTTTGCGATTTCACGCGCAAAATCTCTCTTCTTGCCGTTTCGAGAATGCTTAAGAAGATAAGATTGTAAGTTGTTGCAAGAAGTTGAAGACAAAAATACATACGAAGCTGGGAATGATCTTTCTCTCTCTTTCTCTGTACCTCGACTGTAACTTCTACAGAAATCAAGTTTGATTGTCTTATTTGCTAAATGTGCAGTTGCAACATAGTAAAATTATTATACTTCATTTATTTTACATAATTTTTAGGAATTACGTTAATTAAAATAATTTGAAATAAATGAAATAAAAATTGATTCGTGTGTTAAAAAATAAAAATGATCTACAAATTGATAAACTAATATCACAGCTATAATAAGTTACGTAATAAGCAGTTCCGATGTATAATAAAAAAGTATAGTAAGGAGTCATTGCGGCTAGTATATAAGTAGAGTGTGTGTATAGTCTCTCGAGCGCGCGTTGCGCTGAATGAATGAAATAGCCGAGCAGGCAAAGTCGGAAAAAGCTCAGCAG
>JAPYZE010000436.1:0-44495 GCA_030522805.1 Leptomastidea abnormis
AAATGTATATTTTCTTGTCCTCCAGTCTCAATACATCCAAGCCACCTGTCCATACATCTAAATCATGTTTGCTATTATAAGCAAGTTGGCGCACATAATCCTCGAGTGCGTACCAATTTTTTTTATGTATTTGGTTCCACATCGGTAGGGTATTAGCGTAGAATGACAGACTGTCATGTTCGCTGCGATATACTTTTCCTTTTGCAGGAACCAACTTGCCATGGATCAGGGTATCATCAATTTCTGAAACTGTTTAAATTTTCGACTTTTATAGAAGGAATTACTATTTTTTGGTGCTTTTTTTATTTTTTTCGTGTATGCCTAATGTGTCGCCTTTATTATAATATTGTGAATAAACTTGACATGTGTATATGTAATAAGTTTGGGAATAGCAAGTTGTGTAAAGAAAAAAAAATAAAATTTCCGTTTCGTTCAGAATTGCTTGTTGAGCTCATCCGTAGGATAACAGATGATTCTACCTTAGACGGTACGAGTCAAGAAAATAATTAGATGGAAAAATTTAACATAAAAATGTTGAAGCCTGTATATGACATAAAGAATGTAAAAAGATGAAACGAAAATGTATATTTTACGAAGACGAACATTTTCACCGAGTTATATTATGTTAGTTTTCATAATAATTTTTTACATGTGTTTTTTTTGGTAAACAGTTTTGAATACTGCTAGTTTTCTTACGACGTATTGACATCGGACGACAAATAGCACAACTCACAAGCTAGCAAAAGGTAATAACTTATTTCAATATAAATTTTGATAACCTTCATCTAGGATTTTAAATGCTATTCTTCTTAATTAACCGTAAACTAGACTAATATATTAGCTCAAAACTGAATTGCGCTATTTTTCGTCAAAGGCCTCGTTTTTTTTTTTAATTTGCCTGCGTGGCACAGCAACAACAATAAAAATATAAAAAAAATAAAATTATTTGATTCGCTCTATAAAAACTTACCCTTAATATCACGGTTTAGCATTTTTTGGTAGATATTAGGATATATTTTCTTGAAACTGTATCTAGTATTCAAATGCAAATCCTCTAACATCATATGATTCAGTGGCTCTGGTACAGATTGCATAAGATGATTCGCGTCAATGGCATGTTTAATACTTGAGTAAGCCCAAAGTGTATTAGCTGTTTTGACGTCATGACAAAGTTTAATTGTCGTAAGAAAATCACCATCTCCAAGATCAAAACACCGAAGGTGAGGCTTTACGTATAAACGAACCGTATTCATTATAATTTGGACAAGTAAAATCTGATACATCTGCTTTAAATGGCTCTCTTGGTAATGAGTAAGTTTGATCGGACGTGCAAGTCAAAATTGTAATTCCAGGTTCGCTCAATGATTGTCCTTTGAATTCTACGATGCCTGTTCCAGTTCCATAGCCGTTCTTAACGTGTCCTGGACAAAAGATACCGATCTTTTCATTTTCATTAGAGACAATAATATTTTTCTTATTAGAATCCTTGGGATAAATATATTTGTAAGGACGTTTATCAACGTTTATAAGAGTAATTGTAGATTTTTCAGTCTCGATTAATTTTGTTAGATTAATGAAGCATTCGCCTTTAGTGGTCCCTGCAGCAAATTATTAAAAATACGATTTTAATTTTTTTGATTAATTGATTACAATTTAGCATATGGTAATTTAACTTACATGCTTGAATGAATATGATAGAAATTATAAGAGCTTGAAAGACAAATTTTGTTGGTAACATCGTAACTACAAGTTTGGAATGCAACTGTTGTTATTCGAAAAGAAAAAAAAAATTATGATGGCCAGCTCATTTTATTACGTCGACGTGGCCACAATCGATTGGAGCTTCATATTTTTAATTGTTTTCTTGGCATTGAAAATAAATATTATAGCATCACACAAATAGCAGAACTTTTTCGCTGAAATTTTTTAACAGCAAAAAATATTTATTTTAAATTATAGGTATATTTTTTTTTTGTAAAAATATTAATATTCTTTTCCAAAAATAGAAATAAACATGTGACAAGTAAATGTAATAACATAGTTGAAAAAAAAATGTATTAAATATCTTATAAAAAATATTCAACATTGGAATTAAGGATGTATGATATACCAGTGTATTGAATATCGATATAGTTAGTTGTTATTAATATCAATCTTTTAAACCGATTTGTCCGCTTTCAATTTAATTGATTTTAATAATACTCATATGATCCGTACGAATATTAACAATTTTCATACATCAATATTTTCAAAAATATCGCATAACTTCTGATTGAAAGGTAAGGTAAACTACAATAATGGAAAACCAAAATAATTAATTTTATTTATTTATTTTAATCATAAACAATAATTCTGTCAAATGACTGTTTAAATCCGACAAGATAGACGTTATCATATCATACAAAATTATGCGAAAAAAAGTTGTATTGCTCATATTTACTGAAAGCCACCAGGATATTAATGCCTCAAAAGTACGTATACCTTGGAAGGATCAAGCCTCAAATCACGATGAGGTGATCACCCTCGGCTCCGTCTCGAGCGTTAATATCCTGGTACACCACAAGGAGGAAGTAAAAAAACCTTAGATCACCTGGTATCCATTAATATCCAAGTGATCTGGTACTTTCTTTACTTTTCCTCCTTAGATGCATTACGTATACTATTCTTAATTTATAAACAATCTTTTAATTGATATGAATATAAATCGTAATTTAATATTCATTTATTAAGAAAAATTCCAATGTACATAAGTCTTAAAATTAGTAACATGAAATTTTAAATTATTTTTTTTATAAAAATCAGACAATTGACAGCAAAACAAGTAGCCATTATTAGGATTATTCCATTCCGGAAAATCTTGCTTACAATCATCGATTTCTAAGCAATAGCTTCTATACTCGCTGTCTTCAACTTCAATATCATTAGAAGTTAAGAAGAGATTATTAACAACAACGAAAACTTTAGCTCTTTCAGCTATTCGATCAACGACCACTTTATAGAGAACTTTGGGTACTGGTACCTTTAAAACATTAGAAATGTATATTTTTTTGCTCTCAAGTCTCAATACATCCAAGCCACCTGTCCATACATCTAAATCATGTTTGCTATCATAAGCAAGTTGGCGCACGTAATCCTCGAGTGCGTACCAATTTTTTTTATGTATCTGATCCCACATCGGTAGGGTATTAGCGTAGAATGACAGACTGTCATGTTCGCTGCGATATACTTTTCCTTTTGCAGGAACCAACTTCCCATGGATCAGGATGTCATTAATTTCTGCAACTGTTTAAATTTTCAAATTTTAAATTTTTTGTATGCTTGATGTGACCCCTTTATTATAATAAAATAGCACAACTCAAAATTTTATACGAAAGCTAACACAACTTATCAATGTTACACGAAGACTAACATAACTCGTGTATGTTTAACGAAGACTATCACATCCACTGAGTTATATTATGTTAGTCTTTGTAATTCTTTTTTATATGTGTTTTTTTGGTAAACACTTTTAAATACTGCTACTTTTTGTACGACATATCAATGGATCAGACGAAAAATAACACAGTTTACTTTCGTTAAAAGTGCTTAAGCTTGCAAAAAGTAATAAATTATTTTGAAAAAAAAAAAACTTGTGCTAAACTTTATCAGAAATAAAAAATTGTGCATATTCTTCTCGATTAACCGTAAACTAGGCTAATATTAGTTTAAATCTGAATTGTGTTATTTTTCGTCTAAGGCCTTGTTTGTTTTTTTTTTTTTTTTAATTTGCCTGCGTGGCACAGCAACAACAATAAAAATATAAAAAAAAATAAAAATATATTTGATTCGTTCTATAAAAACTTACCCTTAATATCACGGTTTAGCATTTTTTGATAGATATCAGGATACATTTTCCTGAAACTGTATCTAGTACTCAAATGCAATGGCTCTGGTACAGATTGCCTAAGATGATTCGCGTCAATAACATGTTTAATACTTGAGTAAGCCCAAAGTGTATTAGCTGTTTTGACGTCATGACAAAGTTTAATTGTCGTAAGAAAATCACCATCTCCAAGATCAAAACTGTTTTTTTAAGCACTGAAGGTGAAGCTTTACTCATAAACGAACCGAGTTCATTATAATGTGGACAAGAAAAATCTAATACATTTCCTTTAAATGGATCTCTTGGTAAGGAATAAGTTTGATCGGACGTGCAAGTCAAAATTGTAATTCCAGGTTCGCTCAATGCTCGTCCTCTGAATTCTACGATGCCTAGATGATTTCCTTTTTCATTATTAACGTTTCCTGGACAGAAGACACCGATCTTTTCATTTTCATTAGATACAATAATATTTTTCTTTTTAGAATCCTTGGGATAAATGTATTTGTAAGGTGGTGTAACGTTTACGAGAGTTAAACTAGATTTTTTGACCCCGATCAGTTCGGTTAAATTAATGAAGCATGATTTCGATTTAACTTATGGAAATTTAACTTACATGCTTGAATGAATATGATAGAAATTATAAGAGCTTGAGAGGCAAAATTTATTGGCAACATCGTACAAGTTTGGAATGCAACTGTAGTTATTCGAAAAGAAAAATTATGATTACCAGCTCATTACATTACATCGACGTGGCTACGTTCTATTGGAGCTTTAAATTTTTATTTGTTCTCTTGGCATTGAAAATAAATTTTATTTTAACAAAATACATTTTGTGTGTGACCAAAGATAGCAATCGTACAGCTAGCTAGCTTTTTCGCTTTGAAATTGTTTTTTATGAAAAAAATATTTATATTTAATGATATTCTATTGAATAGTTTTTTTTTCAACATTTATAATTTTTCATTAAAATAGAAATAATTATATGTGGCAATCAGATAAATGTAGTAATTTCATACTCTATAAAAAAAAATATCATTAAAAAGAAGAACATTTTTAAAGTATCTTATAAAAAATATTCAACATTGGAATGAAGAACGTATGATATACCAGTGTATCGAATACCGATATATTTAGTTGTAAATATCAATATTTTAAACCAATACTTTGGCTTTTAATGAATTAATTTTTATATATCGATATAATCTATACGAATATTATCGATTTTTATAAATCGATATTTTCACAAATATGTTGCATACATCCTAATTGTAATATAATGTTTAGGTAAACTAAAATAATTTAAAACCAAAAAAATTAATTTTATTTATTTATTTCAATCATAAACAAATACATAACTTACACTGGATGTGTTTTAAATATATGTTTTTTTTATATTGTTTTATGTGTTAGATTAAACATTTCCTATTAATTTCTTTTTAAATGTTCTACTAATATTTTTAACAAAAACCAAAAAATTTTTTTTCTTCAAATTTTAATCAAGTGTTACCACAATATGAAACGTATAATAAAGTTAATTTAAAGTAATTAAGTAAGGAATAGATGAAAAATAAAAAATGTATTTATTTTAGTCTAGTCTTTATATCCAAAGCATTGACTTAATAGTAGCTATTATTATCTTATGTTTTAGTAAAATTCCAATTCAAATAAGATCCGAGACCGGACAATCCAAGCTCCTCATGATTTTTTTCATAAAAATCAGACAATTCACAACAATACAAATAACCAAGATTCGTTTCATTCCATTTTAAAAAATCAATCTCACAAACATTAACTTTATTACATAATCGATAATCATCATTTTTCTCACCATCAATCTCCGTTAAATTTAAAAAAGGATTATTAACAACAACAAATACTTTAGCATCTTCATCAAATCGATCAACAACAATTTTAAAAAGATTTTTAGGCACAGGAACTTTGGTACCATTCAAATATATCGTTTCATTATCAAGTTTCAATATACCTAAACCACCTGACCAAACATTTAAATCATGACTTCGATTGTAAGCTAATTTACGTACGAATTTTTCAATTTCATTCCAGTTACCGATTTTTATTGTATGCCATATTGGTAACGTGTTCGCGTAAAACATCGTACTGTCACGATCGCTTTGGTATAGTTTGTCGTCTTTAGAAATTAATTGACTTATTGTCAGATACTTTAGAGATTCTGTAATTACAAAAACAAAATAATTTTTATATTATTATTAAAAAAAATATGATAAATTTATTTGATTATCTTTATAAAATAATTACCAAAATCATCACGATTTTTTAATTTATTAATAAAATCACCATGAACTTCTTCTATACTGTAATTATTTTTCAAATTTAAATCCTTAAAAAGTATACCAGATTTAAAATTATTAATTTCTTGATTTTCCAAATCCTTATCAATAAAAGTAAATTCAATAGTAGTATAAGCCCAAATTGTATTAGCTAAATCATCATCATGACAAATTTCAATTGTCCTTAAAAATTCACCTTTACCAACATCGTAACCAATTTCAAAATGTCTACCACGTGAACAAATTATTTCACTACTATTAAACGATACATTACGTAAAATTGCACCATTAGAATTATAATTCGGACAATTAAATTTTGAAACATCAATTGTACTTCCATTAAGTTGAAAATTTTTACCAAGATGACAGGTTAAAAATATAATTTCAGATTTATTATTTTGTTGATTGTCGTATGATACGATACCTGGTCCCTTTTCTTCAGTGTTATTTATGTTTGTTTCTCCTGGACAAAAAATACCGATTATTTCACGATCATCTTTGGTTATAATGTTTCTATCATCTGATTCCTCAGGATAAACGTAATCATCTGGTGATTCTTCGACAAGAGAAATATTTGATTTTTCGTCTCTTATTAATTTTGTTAGGTTTATGGTACATTGATCTGCAGCGGTTACTGTAGTATTGGAATTAAATAATAAAAAATTAAAAAATTGGTTGATTTTAATAATAATAATAATGGATAGAATTTTTACTCACACGAATTAAGGGATATCGTAAAAATTGTGAAAAGTTGAAAAGTAAACTGGTATGACAACATTGTTACGACGAGTTTGGAACTCGACTAAATTGAAAAAAAAAATTATATTTCAAACATAATTATATGGCTCTCACGATATTGAAAAAAAAACAATATTATTGCACATAAATTGCAATATCTCACAAAATGCACCAACTTTTTTTCTTGCTAATTTCAAGTAAAAAAAAAAATAAAAATTATTGTACACTAAACAATTGATTTATTTTTTAGCCTAAAATTTTGATAATCTTAGAGCAGGTCACTACACTTTATGCAACATCATAGATATAACAACAAAAGCTCATTGACCCTGAGGTCTAAAACGTATAAAATTAAACTATTCTATTACCCCCTTCTCTCATTAATTTTTGCAAAAAAGATTTATTAAACATTTTGTCGATCACAGTTAAGTTTGATACTCATACTTTAAACGTTGTTGTCTGAAAACTTTTCTTTTAATAATTAAATTTTATATCAACGTTACGATTGTGTAATTTTTCGAAGAAAAAAAATATAATTAATAAATTATACTTTTTATCAATATTTATTGTTATTATTATTATTTATGTGAAAAAGTTAAATCTAATATTGATAAAAAAATAAAATTATATTTACATCATCTATATTGGGTTAATATTAATTATCATTTGTTTTTGAATGAGCTGTTTGACGTTGAGCAAAATTGAAAGTGTAATATAAATAAGTAATCATATAGTTTTTAATGTATTTTATTTGATTAATATGGAATCCAATGAAAGAAAAATTATGAGCGATTATATGACCAGGTATTACGACTTAAAAAAAGTTTAATTGACTATTTTTACAAAAAAATAATTTTTTTTTTATTATCGTGTGATTTGACAGGTTATGCTTTATTTTTATATCATACAAAATAAGCTTTAATTTAAATCGATAGTTTGATTTGCACGAAATTATTTGATAATTTACGAGAAATGAATTAAGCTCAAATAAATATTTAATAAATTCGTGTTACTTAAGAATGTACGTTTTACATTAACATACTATCTTTTAATAATTCATTATTCCATTGATCAAATTTTATGTTTCAATTAAAAATCTTGAATTACAATATCATTATAATAAATGTCTTACTTAAACACGAATTTGACCGTTAAATAATTAAGCTTACAGGTTATACAAAATTTTTCTCAATTTCATTAAATTTATTTTTAAATTTTCAGTTACGACAATGACACAAATCAATTTTTCCGGAGCGAAACAAATCTTACATTATTAAATTCAGATAATCCACAAATCAATTGTCCCGAACAATTAAATGACGAAAATCAACAACGTGATCCAATAAACCCTAGTAATGAAAATCATGATTGTATTCTCATAGAAAAGTACGTTAATATTCAAATATTTCAATATGTTCATATAGGTACCTATTAATCATATAAACAATTAATTTTCTGTTTAATATTAAAAATTACAGAAATCCAAAGTCTCTTTTAATACCTGACGTATCTATGTCAATAGATCCGGAACCTCCAGTACCACCGATCATAAACTCGAACGATTCAAATGAAATAAGCGAGCTTGCAAGCTCAATTAATCCGTTATTCGATTGCGATCGAAGGTAAAGTATTAATTATCAAAATAAAATCAAGTACAAATTAAATAAAAAATTAACAATTTTGATTATACTTTTACGTTGATCTTAGGCCATGTAAACGAAAGCGTAACAGAAATCCGTTTATCGCTTTCTTCGTAAGCATGTATTCACGTAGAAGACATAGACGTGCGGCAGATGTTGCTAGACAAGCAGGACGACAATGGGGACGTATGTCTGAACGACAGAAAAGAAAATATGCTGCTAATTCTAAGTGATATTTTTAACGGATTTAAGGTATGGATATCATTGATTATTCTTAATTTTTAATTATTTTGCGTTGTTTTTTGTGAATATCAAGGTTGATTAAGTCGAATAATTGATTGAATTTATATAGAGAGATGAAAACGATAAATTGGCTGAAGAACGAATTCTTGCAGTAATTCTATTTGATTCTCAAATTTCACTTTCTATTCGAATCATTTTATATGAGCTTGCATTGCTTTGTGACTCGTTTTAACAAAGCTCAACTTTAAACAATTACAAATTAATAATATAAATAAATTTAAAAAAACTTAAGATCAATAAAAAGTAAGAATGAAATTTGTAAGACAAATAACTAATTAAACAAAAATAAAATATGATAAAAACGAGAAACACTAAAACTTTTCTTTACAAATCCAAATATACAATAAAAGTCATAATAAAAAATATTATATCAAGTACCAAAAATTATATCATCAACAAAGCTTTAACGCAACATTAGCTTACCTACCCCCTAAAAGTATATCTCTCTAAACTCTTACGTAAAACAAAGCTCATCGCAAGCTCTCTTTCTCTTTCTTTCTCTCTCATAGAAGATCGCGAAAGCTCAAAAGCTTGAAAACTGTTCGATTTTATAAATAAACCAGAAGCAGAAAACTGGGACTTGCAAGCTCTTTCTCTATAACTAGAAAATCTTGTATGAGAGCTAGACTTTATGTTTATGTACATATATATCTATATACATGTAAATTTTGAGTAATAGTCTTTGAGAAAAGCTCTTTCGGGGTTTTTACGTAATAGTAGTAGTAGTTGTAGTAGAGAGAAATAACGGCTTAATTGCCTCTTTCGAGGTCGTTAAAAATGATTTTTGCTTGGATAGTTGTATGTTATTGTGGTTTAGGAAGCTTTTTCATGACACTTTGGCATGAGCTTTTACCATTGTCTTACAAAGAGATTGTTAATTTAAATGATATCGAAGCTTTTATTCGAACATTTTTTTATATTAATTAATTAAATTAAAGCAGACATAAATTTTTATTGAAAGTTTATAAGTATATAGATAAACTTAAGGTAAACTTGAAACTTTTTTTCTTTTTTTTTTTATTTTCAGACGCCGATTTACATTACGAGTTATCTGGAAGTCGGCGAGGGTCGAGGTCACCGGCTTTTTACCTATACAGAAAAAAAAAAGAAGAAGGGGAGTGTTTGTGTGTGTGTAAGTTGAACTTGCGGTGCTTCATATAGGCATTGTTATTTTTTTTTTCTTTTTTTCAATAGTGACGTGGAGAAACTCGTTTGGAAGTTAGCTAGCACGTGACGATCGAATTAAAAGTTGTCATATTAATTCCACCTGTTTGTGTTTCTTTTTTTCTTTTTTCAACTGCTACAGGTGTATAGATAAGAGACAGAATATATTGTATACAGTCTCGTTTGTATCTTAATATTTTTTTTTGTACTTTTTTTTTTGTTATTTGTATCTGTACTTTGTGTTTTGAGATTTTATGAATGAAATAATACTCGTCATAATATTATAGATAATCATCATCGTCAACCCAAATAGCATCCTTAAGAACTTAAAATTAGCTTGCAAACTATAAGCATAGATTTTTACATGGCTTCTTCAAAGTCTGACAATAAAAATTTAGCTTTTTTTTAACTAAGTATTGCATCTCACGGTTTTGCTTTAAAATTGTTTCAAGAAATTATTTAATATTGTACTTGATTGAAAAAAAAAAATTACGAATATATGTACAATTCTAAATTAAAATGAAATTTATTAAACCCAACTATATATTAAATTAAAATTTTTATGATTTTTGTTTCCTTACTGTAATTATTTTCTTACATTAAGTAATTCTAATACTTCACATTTGTTCTTTTATATACATAAAAGGAGTACGTATATATTAAAAACAACTGAAGCTTACAGAATTTTATATATCATTACAAAAAACTATGGCTTTGATGTTGTTTATAGTAGAAACAAAAAAATATATAAAAATTTATTCATAAATAAATTAAGCTTTGTAAAAGTAAAGTACAGTCGATCGAAAAAAAAAATAAAATGTAAAATACCATACTTATAGAAAAAAGCTTTTCTAAATATATTACTACATATTAAATTTAGTAAATGCAGACATGAAATGACTCAGTCGGTAGAGTGTCGAAATTGTAATCCACAGGTCATGGGTTCAATTCTCGACAAGAACCGTTACGAGTTTTCACATACCGAAATTATGCTTAATAAGTATTAAAAAAGGTACATCAAGAAAATTAGATTCAGAATCATCAGATGAGTTCCTTATTAATTACACAGTTTGAATAATTAAAAGTATACCTAATACAATCTTTTTTTTTATTTATTTTAATTACAAAATTAACTATAAACAATCTTAACAAATAACTTAAAATGATTGATAAAGATTAAAAAGCTTTATGATAATGAAAATATTGAATCATGTTGAAAACAAGCGATTAGCTAAATATACACTTATACAATGTATATTTATACATCCAATACATACATATGTATAAGACATACACATACACAAGCGCGTCAGCTGAGCTTGCAGACTATCGCGTGGATTAAGGCACTTTTGCGGTATATAGTTCCTTCCTTTTTTTCTCCCTTTTTTTTTTACTGTCTCCTAGCTTATCGAGTTTTTTTCTTTTTCTTCTTTTATGGATTTATTTTTAATTTTCTAGGTCAACAGAAGCCTCTTTGATTTGAAAATTAAATATAATATTAACGTAAAAGGGAAGAGGAAAAGGGTTGAAATTTTTATTTTATATCTTTATTCGATAGGTATGTTCTATAAGTGATTTAATACTTTTTTAATTAAATATATTTTTTATTTCTTGATACCAAAAAAAAAAGAATTTCAATTACTTTAATGATATATTTAGCTGAATACGTGTTGATATTAATTATTTAGAAAAGCGTTATGGAAGCTGTCTTTTAATTGAAAGTACTTGTTTCTTTATATTAATATTATAGTAATAATAATAATTTATTAATGATATTTTATTTTAGTTTATGAATTGTATTAGACATAAATAATAAATATGTTTGTTTATTATTATCTAAAATTAGACTGCAACTGTCTACATTAAAATTGAGCAGTTAATTTTAATACAATGATTTAAGTCTTGCTTCCTGATTGAAAATTTAATCAACAGGTGTCAATTCATAAATTCTTATTTTTTTATTCAATTATTTATTTTTTTTTTTTAAACGTTACGATTTATAATTTTATAAAACTATTATTTTTTTCATTTTGAAATAATAAATCTTATAAATATTACTTATCATAATTATACAAAATTTTACCTATAAGTAAGACAAAAGTTTTAAATTCAGAACTTAATTAAATTTTCAGAAAAAAAAAAAGTAAACATTGGTTATATCCAATAACGTATACGTAACCCAAACGAAAAAGAAAAGAAAATATCATTTTTAATTAAATTCAACTTGCATACACAGAAAAGGATAAGTCTATTCTCTTCCACTTATATCCGCAACATCTCAATAGCGTAAAATACATAATATTGGCTCTTCCGCACAATAAAAAAAAAAAAGATTTTATTAAAACCTATCACTAAAATCATCAATACCATAAAAATAATTTCCCATCCAAAAAAAACAACATTTTTTCAACATATTCTTAAACCAAAAAAAAAAAATCATTCATTCATTCATTCATTCATTCATTAAACCTTGAATTATTCACACAAAACCTACCAACCGCAGCATCATAAAAAAAAGCTCATATTCGAATCATCTGCACCCATTATTATTACTATACCCTACCCATTTCTCAACCCCAATTTAAAATTTATTATAATTTAAAAAAAAAAACCAAACAACATAAGAAAAAAATAATCATAGACTCACCGTACGTAAGAACGATACATCATCCTGTTCGGATCCGCCCTCTGAATCAGCCATCCTTTAAATATTTTATCCTTCCAAAATCCAGCAGGATAATTAATAATCTTTCACTTCCTTCCTTTCTCTTATAATAACACCACACACACACACACTTATCTTCTTCTCCTCACATATACACCTTCACTTTTATTTTTTTTTTTATTATTTTTATTATAATCACCGGCCTCTTCCAAACATATCATCCAACATCATCATCATCATCATCATCATCATTGTCGTTTAATAAAACGACAACTCTTTCTTAGCTTAGTTTATCATTACAATACACAACACTACCCGTACATATCCGTTTCTTTTCGTTTTTTGGCTTTTCTTTTATTTTAACTACAACTGGCCTCCTTCACCTTTTTCCACACGTTGACGACGGCTAAAGCTCAGCCGTCTGACTGACTGACTGACTGACTGACCGAGTCTAGAGAGAAAGATAGAAAACTGTGTTGTTTTACTCTATATATATATGTTCATAAGAGGGGTAGGTATATAGCTTTTTTAGTAGTAATAGTAGGGTAGGGCCAAGGCGCATGCGTGTTTTATGTGTGCTTATATACTGCGACAATATCTATCTACTACTGCAGCTTGCAGCTTTATTTTATACACGTTGGTTTACTTGGATCTGTATAATAATGTATGTGTGTGATAATGATAATGATAACTATGATGGTGTGATGCTGGCTGGTTTTAACTGGTCAGATTGGATGCTGTGTGTGATTGTGTGTATGTATGTGAGTAAACATCGGGTTAAGAGAGATTAAAGGGTCAAGGTGTGAATGTTTGGGAAATGAAGGGAATGAGAATATATATACAGGGTTGTTTTGTACATATTATGTGATACTTTTTTTATAGTAAGATCGGCTCTCTTTTTTCTTTTTTTTTTTTGTATTAAGATTAAATTGATTATGGATTTGAATTAGCGTAATCGAAAGCTTGAAATAAATTTGAATTTATATAAAGCTTTTATAGGAATTTGTTATAATATACAGTTTATTTTTTGTTATTTTGTATAAATAAAGAAAAATAAATTTATTTATTATGAAATTAGATTGGAGCTTGCAGTGTTTATAAAATTTAAGATAAGATGAGCTTTATTGCTGTATATTAGAGCTTTACTATTGCTTGTTATATAGATTAAAGCTCGAGAGCTTTCAGAAATACATGATTAATTGTAGTTCCTATAGATTATCTTGGATTATTTTTAACTTTAAAAATCAAATCAAATAAAATGAATTAAATCATAATCAACTACTTAAATACAATATTTATAATAAAAGCTCATTATTAGATATGTTTTAAATTTGATTAAACGATTTTTTAAATATATGTACTTATGTATTAGCAATAGTATGTGTTTCTAATTTAGCCAACTTTATACCAGGATTAGATAGATTAGAAAGATTGAAAATAGTAACAGACTTTACTAGTTTGCTTGCTAAAACTGTACGAGATATATTTAAATTTGTAATTTGTTTAAAAATCAAATATTAATCACCGAAAAAGCTTTCCAGCGTAATTAACCAACCAATTATGAAATTTTACGTTTATTTGCGTAATTTTCATATTAATAGGCTTGAATAAAGTTCAACGAAAAAATAAAATTTAACGGTTGAGCTTTGTGTTTTTTTACGGTTGATTAAGTTCGAATGCTTGATTTTTTTTTTCAATTTCTTAATTAAATAATTTATGAATGTAAATAAATGAATCGAGATTATAAAAATATTTATAAAAAATATATAAATGAATAAATATTAAAAGATTTACAATTCGTAGAAATGAGCTTTTATTAATAAGTTGTAATAAATAAATAAGAACGATTTTAAATTATTTCTTTTAAATTCTAAACTCAAATACAAATCCCAATTTATTCATCAACTTTTACCAACAAAACAAAATCAAAATTCTTCCCTTAAAAAAAAAAAAATTATCATAAGCATTCCTTCATAAAAATAACAGTCTATCCTTCCAAGAGACGTCCACCAACGCACAGTCTCTTCACTTTCTTCCCACAAATATAGAAACAGCGCGCTCAGACTCCCGTGACCTATACCAAAATTAAGCTGCAGCAAAAACTTAAATTTCACTATATCGTTATTCTTGTTTACCACGTGTGAGGTATAATTTGAAAAATTATAATTTTTTTAAGTTAGTATTTTTAATTAACGTGAATGGAATTGCAAGTTGACGGTGTGATTTTTGTTGATTGTAGTTTTATAAATATAATTATTTATTATTTTTATGACAATATAGCAAATAAAAAGAGAGAAAAATATAGTGTTTATTTATTTTTTTTATTTTTATCCGATTGTAAACAGATTGTTTACGAAATCGATTTATAAATTGTATTTATTTAATCTTAATTATTTTAATCAGTAAAAGAATTAAAACAAATTTTCAATCGATTAATGTTTTAGAAAAATAGACCAAAATTAAAATAAAAACTTACATTTTTTTAAAACATATAAAAATAAAAGAATAATAATAAATAAAAAAAGAAAAATAAACTAAACGTACATTACAGTCACGATCTCACGTTTTTCACTCAAGTATTCTGACAAGTAGGTACTGTACTACTTCAAAAATTTCATGTACACACACATATATTAATAGTAACATAAAAGCTCGACGTAGTTTGAAAAAATAAATATATTCAGTTGTAGCAATACAAACTAATAGATAAAAATAAAAAAAATTGACAAATTATAACCGTTCGATTAATTTTTTTCTTTTTTTCTTTTACAATTTCAAGCAACTGGTAAAACTTGCTCGTTACTAAATTTATCATTTCTAAAATCCCCGGCGTGTTTTATTATTTCTCGAGCTGACAATATTTTAAAATTATGAGTTTTAATATATATAGATATATATATCACGTCACATGCGTATTCGATATAGTAAAGATATCTGTAGTTACGCTGAAGATTTCAAATCGATAAATTATATTTGTATATCGTTATTATATTGCAATCACTGTCTAACCAAAAGTAAATAAATGAATGAATGAATAAAAATAAATTAATGTAGTAATCATTACTATGATTCATTTTATTATTCACTAACTCATCTATAACGACTGTTAATACTGTACTTTTTTCTCTCTTACCAATCAAAAATTACCGATCTATCTCCAATATCTCACATAAAATAAAAAAATCCAGGTAAAAAATTCACAAAAATTTTTCACACGTCTCCTCCTAATTCTCCCTCTCTCTCTCTCCCTTACACATATACACTTATAAACATACATATTAAATAGACGTAGCAGGCAATAGTAAAAGAATATACATATATATCTAAACACAGAGAGACACTTATATATATATATATATACACTTGCAACTGTATATTATATTTTTAGTTTAGCCCGACATACTTTTAGAGAATAAGTTTGCGGCTTCGCGCGCAATATCGATCGAGTCTATCTACTTTACATATAATATTACACATTAACTTTTTTACACACTTTAAAGTTTCAGATTTTATTGTATATCACTAAAACACTGTAAAGATAAACACATTTTTTTTTTTCAATTTTTATATTTTATTTTAATAAAAAAAAGAGAGCCGATCTTATTAAATAAAAAAAAAATAGTAAATTGTAATTTTAAACGTGGTATTTTCACCTGATATCGTTTGTCAAGCTTATATGAAAAAAAAAAAAAAAAATTGCAAGCTCCAAAACTTGAAATAAGATTATTTTAAAAGTACATATTAGTTAATGAAATATGATCTACAGGAAATTAATAAATTAAACAATCAAGAATTAAACCAATATCCTTTAAAATACACAACACACACCTACTACACACATTAAAGACAAAATCGAGAAACGAGTCGCTCACTCGCACGACTCGAGCGACTCTCTTTTTCTTAGCTTTTAAAACACGTATATAGATAATACCTAGAGAGAGAGAGAGAGAGAGAGAGCAAAACTCCCTAATACCCGGTACTATTTTTGGAAACGGCGAATGCCCTGGCTACTATGACTATATAACTACTATGTAAAAGTGTGTGTGTATGTATATGTATGTATGAGAGAGGCGCGGTTTAGAGACGAAAATAGGAGAGAAGGAAAATATGGGGGAGTATAGACTATGTGTGAGAAAGAGAGAGAGAGAGAGATGGTATTTACTATTTATGTGGCGGGACCAGAGACGGTCAGGCCTATTTTTTGATTTGCGAGTTTTTGTTGGGGGAGGAGATAGATTTAAAAGAGATATAGAGGATGTGTCTGGATGGTTTAATATATATGTGGTGAAAATTGAAGAGTTTAGATTTAAAGGGATTGCTTGAGCTCGATTAATAGAAATTGAATTTAACGTTGCACTTATTTTGTAACTCGATAAAATATATAATTTTATTACATTATTTACAATTATGTACAATTGAAATATTTTAATGTTATTGTTTATAGCACTAATATAAATGAAAAAAAAAACTATATGTCTAATTTAACAAAATTTTATCTTTATATTAATTTTAATAATCTTATTCGTAATACGTTTTGTGTGCGTATGTAACAAAAATTGTTATAAAAATTTTTTTTTTTTTTAATTTATATAGTGTGAATAAAATTATGTTTTATAAAAACATTTTAAGCTCCATTTAAAACTTCAGTGCAACGATCACAAATTTCAGCGTGTATTGGCTCCGGATACCTTCTACACCTTTTACAAAGTAAATCATCGATAGTTTCTAAATTAACAGTCAATTTTTGACAGGAATCATCTTTTATAAGCGTTATTGATGACACTTGACAAATATCACATATTTCAGATGTAGACGAGGTTTCGTCTTTTTGTAATATCTGTAATATAGAATTGAATAATTTAATTTTATTAGATCTCATATTGTTTAAAATATAAAATTATTGAAATCCTAATACTAACCGATAATAATTCGTAATCTTGCGAATTCGCTCTAACTGTAGCTTTTGACAGCCACGTATTTTTTGATGTCAATTTGTTTATTTCACTTTTTACATCCAACACTTTTTCAACGATTTTTTTAACTTCTGGTTGATTCCAACTTTCCAAAGATCTATGTTTTGTGTGAAATAAAGGTACTGATGCTGTAAAAAAGAATTTAATAAGTTATGTAGAATAATTAATAATCTTGTTCGTATATTAAAAAATGATTGATTTACCAAGATTTTCTGGATGATGAAGCCAGATTTCCTCAGCCAAATGTGGTAATATGGGAGCTATTGTTCTTACTGTAATAGCCAAAGTTTCTCCAACAACATCTAAAGAACCCAGTCTAAATGGCGAGTCAATTTTTTCACAATAAATTCTATCTTTTATTAAATGACAATAGATAGCCGATACGTCATTTGTTATGAAATTTAATACAAGCTTGCTCACGTTGTGATATTGGTATTTTTCATATAATGATTGTACCTAAAATAATTTAAGCAATGCACTTAACAATATTCTTTGCAAATCTTCATTATTCAATTTTAAAATTATTTACCTCTTGATAATAATGATACAATTGATGAAGCATGTATTTATCTAAATAGTTATACTGAGGTTCAACAGTTGTTTTTTTGTTTTCATCGTAAGTGTTTAAAGCGCCTAACAGAAAACGAAATACCAAACGAAGTTTATGTACTGCCCCAGCACTATCCTGCAGCAGTGTAGTTTTCATCGGCACGTGAGTGTGTTGAGTGTGACTAGCTACCCACCATCTATTTAAAAATTATTTTATTTAACATAAAAGTAATATAACATAATACTTCTGTAAATTTTTTTTGTCAAAATTTACCTTAAGACATCGACTCCATAAGGAGGAAATTTATTTGTATCTTTACCGCCTTTTGTGATGTCCTCTGGATTAACAACATTTCCAACAGATTTTGACATTTTATTATTCTTTTCATCTACTGCAAATCCATGTACAAATAAATCTCTGTAATATTACAATATAATTTATTGATTTATGCATTCATATAAATTAAGAAATTAAAATATGTATGCTTTTTACTTGTATGGAGCACAGCCTTGTAAGGCTACAGATGTAAGAAGTGATGATTGAAACCATCCATTAAACTGATCCATACCTTCCACATAAACATTAGCTTTTTTATCAGGTAAAACAGAAGACCACGAAATTCCACTATCAAACCATATGTCCATAATATCCTAACATAGAAATTAATTAAATTTTTCAATTGATCTAAAACAACATTTTTAAAAATAAATGAATTCTTTTTTACCTTTCCTTTTTCTAACTCAACGTCATTTAAATTGTACTCAGCACGCAATTTTCTTCCTAAAAGCTTTTCAACTGGCAATTCCCACCAACAATCATTACCATGTTTCTCTGTTAATTTACAAAGCCTTTCTATCCACTCTCTAAAAATTATTAGAAACAATTTAAAATATTTCCAAGTAACATTTATATTTAGCATTAAAAAAGTAATTACTGAGTAATAAAAACTTTTCCAGTGTCTTTGTAATATAAAACTGGTATTGGAGTACCCCAGGCTCGTTGACGTGAAATACACCAGTAAGGTCTTCGTTGGAGTTGTGAAAGCATGGCATTTTTCCATGACGTTTTGTTATGTTCTGGATATATATTTACATCCTCTATGCATTTCTGTTAAAAATTAAAATAGTCAAATAAATTTATAAATTTTATGAGCTAAACATACATTTATGAAAAGATATTCTTACAATAGCTTTTTCTTTGAGTGAGTTGGTATCAATAAACCACTGATAACTAGCGCGAACAATCACGGGTTTGTTTGTCCTCCAATCATATGGGTAACTGTGTGTAATAGTTTCTGTATGCATAACGTCTTGAGTGATTCGTGAAAGCACTGCTTCTGTACCTTCATCTAAGACTCTTAGTCCTTCAAATTCAGATCCTGCTTCAGATGTGTATTTTCCTTCTTCATTTACTAATGAAATCTAAAAATAAAAATTAAGTTTGAAGTGCAAGGATAAATGTATGTAATTTTATTTTAATATTAAACTTACAATAGATATTTTGTTTTCTAGAGCAACAAGATAATCATCTTGGCCATGAGCAGGAGCTGTGTGTACCAACCCAGTTCCTTGTTCAGTATTCACATGACTGCCTTGTAAAAATGGTAACGTTATACCACTTATAGGATGTGCATATTTTGTACCAGCCAGATCTTTTCCTGTAAATAAATTATGTAATTAATATTTTAAACTATTATTTTCTAATAAAGTTAAATAATATTTATAATAATTATTAAAAAAGAAACAAACCTGAAAAAGTCGCAATCACATTGAGTTCTCCAAGTTTTTCAATATTCTGTTCAAGTAATTCCTTTGCAATAATATAAAAATTTTCTTCTGTATCTTTTACCAAATTATACTCAGCATTTTCAGAATAAGCCAAAGCTTGATTTGCAACTAAAGTCCATGGAGTTGTTGTCCATATTAGACCATAGACTGGCTTTTCCTTAAAGGAAGCTAATTTTTGTGGCAGTTCAACTAATCGCAACCTCACTGTTGCACATTTACTTGCATGATCTTTATATACCAATTCAGATTCTGCTAATGCAGTTCTGAAATTAACAGTTAAAAGAATTGTAAAGTTTACTATAGCTAAAAATTATTTATAAATAAAAAAAATCCGTATACCTTGAAGAAGGAGACCAATGAACAGGTTTGAAATCTCTATAAACTAATTTTTTCTCATACATATTGTAAAATTGTTGCAGTTGATTCATAACATATGGTGTGCTATTTGTATAATAACATCCGTTACCCTTCCAATCAGCCATGATTCCCCATGAAACAAAAACTTTTTTTTGCTTAGCAATTGCCTCTTCAGCAAATTTTCGAGCTAAAATTAAATAAATATAGATTATAATTGATATTCAAATTCATTAAACTGATACAATAAAATGTAAAGATATCATGCCTTGTGATCTGATTTCTAGCGGTTCTAGATCAGCAACTTTCTTTTTAGCACTGCTTAAAGCTTTGAGTTCAATAGGCAATCCATGACAATCCCAGCCAGGAACATAATGTACCCTTTGACTTTTTATGACTTTACTTCTAATTGTTATATCTTTTAGAATCTGTAAATTATGTACATAATTAATGAAGCTTATAACTGAAATGTTTAAATAAGAATTATATTTTTTTTTTAAATCTTACTTTATTGATAGTATGACCCATGTGAGGATCTCCATTAGCATAAGGTGGACCATCATGAAGTACAAAATCAGGTCCTTCCAAATTTGATCTTTGCCAATTATATAATTCAGCAAAACCGCATTTCTAAAATCAGTACAAAATTGGTAAAAACACTTAAGAATATAAATTGAAATAAATATTTGTCTAATTCTGATTAATAAATTAAATTTAATTAAAAAACAACTCGTCTTACATCTTGTAAATACATGTCCATATCAACTCTCTTCTTGCCAGTAATTTTAGCCAAAAAATTTGTCTTAGGCAGCAATACTGTATCTGTATACTTTTTCTCAACTGGTTTCTCTTGTTGAGACGAGTGAGATCTAAATAAAATACGTGCTTGGGTTGAGAGCAAACTTTTTGCTCTCAAAAAAGATGATCTTGCATGTACGGACATCATTGTGGGATGGAATATTAAAAAATTCAAGTATTTAATTAGCTATTATTAACTTTAGGAACAACTTTTAATGATCATAAAATATGACATTATCACAAGATGATTAAAAAGTGTTTATTTAACTTAAAAATAATTATCCATTTTTTTATTTTGATATTTTTAACCTCGCCATTCAATCAAAATCGACAAACTTTTTTTTCATGGCTTGGTATTTACTTCATTTTTTAAATATATTTATTGTTTAAGATGTTGTTTATTAGTTTTTTAAGTTTATTCGATTAATCAAAATGTATTACGAGATGAAAACAACGAAATAAGTACAAAGAAATGCGCGTGGAAACCGCCGCCATAATAATGAACGGCTCATGCGCGTAGCATAAAGAAATAAGAAAACTTAGAAAATATATGGTAAAATAAAGGTAAATGAAAATAGTGCATTTTTTTTTAAATATCAAAGTTAGATAATTATTTAATTTATATTTTTTTAATTAGTAGATTTACTTTATCATTAAACTATTTTTTGAATTAATTAAGGAATCAGGATTTTTATTTGATGTATACAATTATATAAAGTTTTTTCCTTTTATTATTTATTTGTGCATAAGTAAAATTAGGAAATGGAAAAAGTAAATGAAAAAATTTGTAAAAATTATTGATTTTTAAAAGATACTGTTTTTATTTTTAAATATGAAAAAAAAAGTTACATTATATTGGTACACAGCTCAAATAGCAACATTATATCAATTGATTGTTGAACTTAATTTAAAATTACACACTTATGACTTGTAAGTACACTGTTAATGTATTTTAGACTTTCTTTCTATTCTTCAATTATTTACAATGAAAATTATACCGCAAATGAATTGATTATCAAATATACGTAATGATGAAATGCAACAATTAAAAGTAAAAAAGCTTAGAGAGTCTTTATACTAAAATGATTAATAGTAAAATAGAGCATTTACAATACGCAAATTTTGGGCTTATTAAATGTCAGTAATAATCAAAAAAGGCAGAATTGCACCTTATAAAATAATTTCATATATTTTATTTTTAATATATTCTTTTGAAACATTTTACTTATTTTATGTCTAGTTGTTACACAAAGTCATGAAATTTTTTAAGAAACCAATTAAAGTTGGATTTATCTAAAAAGCTAATTCTTTATAATCCAACCATTAAGAAATTACACAAGGAATGGCATTTCATTCAATCATGTTTTACATAAAACGTTTATCATTAACGAATCTATAGGTAGACAATTACAAAAAAAAGGGAAATTCACTTCATACAAATACATATGAAATCAGTTTTTCTATTGTACAATCCATTCATCTTATGCAATACTACTATACTTTTTCCTTGTTCATAAAAAATACATGTCTGATTATTATAATTATCTACTTTATCCCTTAAAATATAGTCTTTTCTCACAAGGAAAAATCTAATTTAATAGACCAATATACATTATAAAATAAAAGTCAATAGCTGTGTGTAATATCTCCAATTAACTGAGATAACACTACAACCTTACATATTGAAATATCAATTAATCTTGCACTATAAGATCTCACAAGCAAGTATAGCATAAGAGGAAAGATTTGCACACTTTTTCTCCTTAACTACAGGTCATACATAGAGATTGATGTTGTTTATGCGCCTTCAGACGTTGACACTTTGCTCTTAACATACTCTTCAAGCTGTGCATCAAGTTCTTCAGCTGTTGGTGGAGCAGGTTTTTTGGGTTTCTGGCCAGGTTTACCCTTCTTTTTCTGAGCGTTACTATTGGGAGTATTTTTCTTGTTTCCTCCTGCTCCACGTTGCTGGTTGCCTCGTTTGGCCTGTGGTCCTCCCTTTGATCTGTTGAAATTTCCAAGTCTGTTGCCGCCACGGATTGGATTTGATCCGGGAATTTCTGATGTAGCCAGCTGGATGTTCATTTCACGTCCGTCAAGAGGCACGCCATTGTACTGTTTCATAGCCTGGAATTTAAAATTTTATTAGAAATCATATAAATTACAAAAAAATACATGAAATTAAGTTTAGTTTTGATTATTATAATTGAGATAAAAATCAAGTTTTAAAAAGTGCATTAAACACAAAAAAGAAAATCATGATAAAATTATAAACTTATATTTTTATTTTTTTTTAAAAATGAAACACAAACCTTAATAGCGTCAGCTCTTCTTTCAAAAATAAGATCAGCGGATCCCATAGATCGTCCAGATCTGTCATAGTGAACACCAGCAGATTTAAGTGGTCCAAATTCACTGAACAACTCAAGGATATCCGAATCAGTAACACCAAAGTCAAGATTGGATACAATGAGCTTAGTAGTTTCAGCGCCAGATCCAAATCTACGTGGTGGTCCACCAAGGAAAGCATCACGCTTATAGCCTGGTAAAGAACGTCCAAATCCAGCACCAGCAGGTCGACGTCCTTTTACGATGCTTCCTTGGCTGCGATTACGGATAACACCACCTCCAGGTTTGCGTGGGTTACGTACTGGACCACCAGGGCGTTTTGCACCACCTGGACCTTGTTTCTTTCCGCCTTGACCTGGTTTCTTTCCAGCTGGACCACCACCAGGTCGCTTACCAGCAGGAGACTTCTTGGGCTTGTTCTTCTTGTTCTGCTTGATAATGTCGTCAAGACTCAAATCGATTTTACCCGACATCTTGCTGCTTTGTTAGTTTTTGCTGTAAATGAAAAAAAAAGAGATTTGTTTAGCTTTTGATTACATTGTACTTCACAAAAATAAACGAAATTCGTTTTAAAAAGATAAAAGCATCTACTAATATAACCTAACGCACTTTCAAGTTCAATAAGACTCCGACCTTAGCACAAGCGTTGTTCACAAGAAATATAACTCGTTTAACCAAAACGTAAATACAAGAACTCTCCGTTATTTTAAACCGGAAAAAACTAACGCTTAAAAAGTCAGACTAAATAAAGCGTCATAAGTTAATGAACCAATCGACGCGAGGCGTCTTTACTCTTGAAAAAACACCTCGTGCATGATGAAAGCGGCAAACTAAGCGTATAGAAACTTGTTAACACAGGAAACTAGCCGTGCCGTGAATGAATTTACAATCACGAATGTGATAAATATTTGTTGCTTAGAAATTTGATTAATTAAGATCAGTTTTAAAACATTTACCGGTAGATTTGAGTTAGTAATTAACATATATATAAATAACTTTATTAACCGGCGTTAGAAAAACATGCAAAGATTTTGAGGTTAAATTTACACACAACCGGAAACCTTCCCGGTAAATGCTCCTTTTTCATATAAAGTAAGATAATAATTTAAGTACTTACGTAGAAGTTAATACGGAAAATGAATTAACTGCAACTTGGAAATTATCTCTCCACAAATTTACAAATCACTTGTAAATTAATAATATCGTTTTGACTCAACTCCGGGCGGAGGGTAAAAGACAACTGTGAGTAATATGGCGGATGCAAGATCTATTAATAATGAGCGCCACCGTCAATTTTGGCGTTGGCGTCGTTTGTTGTAATACGAGGGGCGGGGGCGAAAAGGGGAGGGTTTGATGTGTATTTTAGCGTGATTTAGGGAATGCTGATTGGTTGTTATGGTTTTGGAGTTTTGGAGCGCAGGTAAAATTATTGGGAAATGAAAATTGTTGTGTTTTTATATATAATTTAAGTTTTTATTTTTGGAGTAATAAAATTTTATAGGCGTCTTTTAATATATAATTGGATTTTAATATGTTAATTAATAGTAAAGTAGATCTTATGTATTAATTTAAAATTTTTTACAGCTATTATAAAAGTATAATAATTAAAAAAAATATATAAAATTAATTGAAGTTAATTTATCTATTTGTTTTTTTTTTTTTTTATTTTAAAATGCAAAAATTATATACGAAAAAAAAATAAAAAGGATTTATTTATATTTTACTTAAATGTTTTAAATATTTTAAATAATTTAAAAAAAAAATACGAATAACAATTGTATAAAGTGTCAGTTACATTATTGATATAGTACTAAAACAGTCAAACATAGCAACAATGCGACGCACATGTGTTCGCTGCTAAAGAGTTGGCGTTTATTGATTGAATTTTACCGGCATAACAAAGTGATATACAATCTCGATTTTAAAAGTTATTTAGAAACTTATACTTTTTATAATAATCTTATCTAATAGTGATATAAAAGTTAAATTTTATAATTTGTTGTAATAAACAAAAACTTAATAAGGCATATGTGCCTATAAACTCATTTTAGGTTGGATTTACTCTTACAAGTAAAAAACCCAAATATGTCTGTAAAAACAAATTATATCAGCTGTGCTTGCAATCGTTTACCACACGCTGCAGACTGGGGTATTAGCAACAATTTAATATGTTACGCTGCTAACAATGCTGTAGCAATATACAATCCAAAAGCAAGTAAATTTGGTTCTGTATTGTCAACACTCCATGTGCACACTAAACGTGTCAATGTTGTTCGTTGGATTAAAACTCATTGCCCAGAGCCAGAGACAGAATTGCTATCTGCTTCATCAGATGGGACAGCTATTTTATGGAAAGCAATTAATTTGAAAACTGCTGATTTCAAAGCAACAAATATTCTTCCAGTTGGTGAACAGGTCAATATATGCGATGGTGTATATTTTTCCAAAAATTCCACTGATTTGGTGTTATGTACTGGCTCAACTAGTGGTGATTTAATATTGTGGTTGAGGCTTGGAAATGAGAAAATTGAACAAAAACAAAAGCTTAATTTTAAAAAGAAACTACCTATTGAAGCACGTTTAGCTCATCTACCTAACATACTTGGTAATGCTCCAAATTTACTTTTATTAGTAGCAATGGAAGATTCAACAGTTCAACTGTATTCATCTGCATTTATTACTAACAACAAAGGCAATCAAAAGTAAATTTTTATATTTCATTAAAAATTATTTAAATCAATATTTTTTATTTGTTTATTTGATAGATGCTTGCATGATATTTTTGTAATAACTTTATAAAAAAGTTTTTTTTTAATCTTAATTTAATAACTTTTCAGTAAGTTTGAAGACTTTGTAAAAGTGCAAACTTTGGTTGGACATGAAGATTGGGTGACAACTATTGATTACATTTTAACTGATGATCAATCTTTATTAATAGCTACCAGTTCTCAAGACAGTACAATTCGTTTATGGAAAATTTCACATGTAGATAAAGAAAATAGTAATGGCAACAATAGTAATATTGATCTAAAAATAAAAAAACAATGCTTTTCAATTGATAATCAAGAATATGGAATAGTCTTGGAAAGTATTTTAATTGGTCATGATGCTTGGGTTTATGAAGTCCACTGGCATCCTCCAGTTTACAAAAATGGCAAGCGGTCACAACCTGTTGCATTACTATCTTGTTCTTTAGATAAAACTGCTATCATTTGGAAACCAAGCAATGATACAGGTATTTGGTTTGAAACTTTAAGAGTTGGAGAAGTAGGAGGAAATTCTCTTGGATTTTATGGATGCAAATTTGGACCTGATGGCAATAAAATTATAACATATAGTTATCATGGGTCCTTTCATATGTGGGAATACCAGGAAAAAAATGGAAGTTGGAAACCAACCACAGCACCAACTGGACATTACAGTGGTGTAATTGACCTTTCTTGGGATCCAAAAGGAAGGTATGAAAATTAAATTTAACTTATAAAACAACATTAAAAGATATACTAGAAAGTGGCTGACTTTTTCTCTTTTTAGATTTTTTCTCACTGCAAGCACAGATCAAACAACAAGAATTCATGCTCCCTGGATAATGGAAAATGGAGAAGAATCTTGGCATGAAATTAGTCGACCACAAATACATGGCTATGACATGTCTTGCTTAGCTCTACTTAAGCCCTACCTGTTTGCCTCTGGTGCAGAAGAAAAAGTTGTTCGCATATTTAAAGCTCCAATAACATTTAAAAACTATTTAGAAAATATAACAGATGACATCAATGATTTCAATCCTAAATTTATGACTGAAGCAGCATCTGTTTCTTCTTTAGGCTTGACCAATAAATCTATATTTGATAATCAATCTGAAAAAGAAAGTTCAAAAGATTTGAAAGATATAAATTACAAAGAACCTCCTTTTGAAGATGACTTAGTTCGACTAACATTATGGCCAGAATTACAAAAGCTTTATGGGCATGGATATGAAATCTTTGCTATGGCTGCAAGACATGATGGTACAATACTTGCCACCTCATCAAAATCAACATCACCAGAGCATGCTGCCATAATTTTGTGGGACACAAAAACGTGGCATCAAATACAAAAACTCTTTTCACATCAGTTGACTGTTACTCAATTAGCATTTTCTCCTAATGACAAGTATCTTGTTTCTGTATCAAGGGATAGGCGATGGTCTTTATTTGTACTACAAAATGAAAATTATGAATTGGTAATATCTAGTCCACAAAAAAATAGTCTTCACACACGTATTATTTGGTGTTGTGCATGGACATCTGATTCAAAATACTTCGCAACTGGCTCAAGAGATGGAAAAATTGGAATTTGGGATTCCAATCTAGATAAAAATCAACCACTTTTGCCTGTTACACATCATCATGCAAGTGATACGTCTATTACAGCTCTTGCTTTTGCTCCTCTTGCTTCCCAAAAAGAATTTTTGTACATATTAGCTGTAGGCTATGAAAGTGGATGCATAAAAATCAAGAAAATTCATCAGATTGACAATTCAGTTTCTTATGAATGGGAAGAGTTAGTATCATTAAACACATCAAGTGCTCATCATTTATCAGTGAAACGAATAGCTTTTCGACCACCTCACAAGAATAAAAAGAAAAATATTGTCCAATTAGCAAGCTGTGGATCTGACAATGTAGTAAAAGTACATAATGTAACGTTAACTTAATTTACCAAAATTTGTTAGTTTGTTGATTATGTAAACTAATTTTTATAAAAATGTTAATACCATTTTAAAATATTGAATTTTAATTTAATTAAAATCCATTCATTATCAAATTAAATTCAAACAAAAAAATTTAAAAAAAATTACTAAAGTTCAATCTAACTCTAAATAATATATTCAAATTTTTATAATTTAAAAAATTCCAACAAAATTTAAATTTTCAAAAAAGGCTTCACATCTGCTTCACCAACATAGAAAAAAGAAGTCAACTACCATATCTACCAACCGTAAAAACTCATTGCACACGTGACTTGACCGCACCCCGCCCCCACAAACAAATAAAAAAAACTAAATTATCCCGTTTCTCCTCCACTATCTCTAGTATACTTCAATTATATACACCCACACAAAGAAATCTGGCTCTTGTAGGCCAGGAGCCAAGATCAGCGTTATTATATATAAGCTCATCGGCCGGAAAGGTGCAACAGAGCACAACAAACGAGACTTATATACATCCAACGCCCTTCTCTTTCCGTTCACTCTATCTCTTTTTGTAAATATAAAAAATAAAAAAAAAAAAAGAACTTTTACATTCATCGAATCTCATCTTGCATATTTCATTCATAAAATACCTATAGAACGCAAGATCTCAGCAAAAAAAAAAAAAAATGTTCTAATTATAGAAAGCTCAAGTGAAGGAGCAAGTAGTGGGTGGCTTGCAAATGCAAACTCATACACCTAAAATTGATCGGGATGCGCGAAACACCTACTACACACCTATATACATATGCTACCAAGAAATGAGAGTAGAGCGAAGGGCATGTACGCAAGAGCTAGTAGTACCTAAGTAGGGGGTAAAATATAAAAAAGTAGGGAAGGGTGTATGTGGGTGTACATTATATATATATATATATATAGATATAGCTCTCTTGGAAAAAAAAAGTGCCACACACACCGCTCTCGCGAGCACCTTACGTATGTGTGTGCGTGTCAGTCTTGCAAGAGAAAGAAAGAGAAAGAGAGGTGCATTTTATACAGAAATATTATATATCTATATATATAAAGTTGCAGCAGGTCGACTCCGCGCCAACCAGAATCGTCGTAAAGCTAAAGCTAACAGTCTTTTGCTTGGCACGAGACCATTATATATATAATATATATACCTGGAGCACCCACCTGCGTGTGCTCTTTTTCCTCTCGCATATGTTACATACTTAGTAATTTCTGTATATTATAGCTGCTGGTATAGTAATATATCCAGCATCAACTCTTATTTTATTTAGAAGAACAAAAAGTAGATAAAAAAAGAAGAGCAAGGAAGTAAGAGGAGTGGAACGTCTTGTTCGAGGAGGAAGAGAAGAAGAGGAGAGAGGCAGTATATACGAAGAAAGAGAGAAGGATATAACAACTATATAAACCATGGGTGAGTCCATGTGCTTATTGAGTGTTGATGATATA
The DNA here is from genome assembly GCA_030522805.1 of Leptomastidea abnormis. Taxonomy (NCBI): domain Eukaryota; kingdom Metazoa; phylum Arthropoda; class Insecta; order Hymenoptera; family Encyrtidae; genus Leptomastidea; species Leptomastidea abnormis. The sequence goes on from JAPYZE010000436.1 coordinate 29,644, forward strand.
TTACGGATCGTGTGGTGTTGTTTTGTTGCTGTTGTGTATAAATTTAGATCTTAGAATTTATTTTTGATTATCTGAGTCTATAAAAAATATTGAGATTTGTTGTTATAAAACGGAGCAAGTGTGTGAGAGTCTTGGTGGGTTTTGGATCGGTCAACGGAAACGCGAGAGGATCACTTATTGCTATAGAGTGGCTTTAAACGAGTTTATGTAGTGTGTGTAAACGAGAAAGACTTTGTTGACGTATACATTTTGTGGAAATTGGAGAATTTGATTTTTTTTAAAAAGGTTTTTTTATGTTATGAAAAAGAAAATATATATTTTTTTGTGATGTCTTTTATTGCATGATGAGTGTTGATGTATATAGATATAGTTAAATGCATGGGTTTGTCTTTGTGATGTTTCATAATTTAATTTGATTGTATGAGGGTCTAGGGCATTGTTCAAAGAATCACTATAGCAACTTGTTGTGATACATTTCTGGAGTGATCAATAATTTTTACTGGCTTACTAAATTTTATTTTTATTTCATTTTTTTTTTTTTTTTTAATTATGATAAATATGTATTTGTATTACAATTTAATTTTAATTTAAACAAAAAATTTAATGTTTTGTAATTATACGATTATTTTTTGTTGAAAAAAAATGCATAAATTGACATTGATGGTAGCATGAATTTTGATGAAATTAATTAGTCTGTTAACTTAAGTCAACTTTAAATTTAATTGTTCTGAGAACAAGGTCAATAATTGCTCTATTATTAGTAATATACATTCATTAACATAAATTACCTAGTTTACTTAAACATATTGCATAAATCATATCTAAAAAATATCTTACTCTTCGTCATATATTTGCTTATATTCTATTTTATTAAATATTATTTTTATATAGCTGTAAATATTGTAGTACAGTATAATTAATTACAATTTTTCAATTGCAACAATTTTTTTATATGTACTCAGGATAATAAATATAAAGAAATAATTTATAAAACATATTTATTTGAAAACAAATAAATATTTAACAAAAATACCACCTAATATTTAATAAACAAACGGGACATTGTATTTATAAACATTACCAATTTTTATCTAATCACTAAAGTTTGTTGAACTGGACAGTTTTGATTTTTTATCTTAAGTAATCTCAACAAGTTGTAATACCTCTTATGTGCTATTGACCTGTCATACTAACATATTTATAGATTGAGTCATTAATACTTCTATATTTAGGAATTCAATTCTTAAGAACAAAATCTACTTTTAAATTTCTGCTCAAAATATTATTTTCAAATTTAAAAAAAAATTGGTAATTAATTTAATACATAAAATATGTTAAAATTAATTAAATTTTTTTTTTATAAACAAATTGTAATCCAACCTTAACATATTCAAAATTAATTTTTTAAATTGTACTCCAACCTTTATAAAAAGTAAGCCAGAATAATTCATCTCCATGACTGAAGTCACACCCATTGATGTATCATCAAAGAATTCTATTGAGTAGCGGCATTTAAGTAGTGTGATTGTTAATTGTTCAAATTGACAATAAATTGAATTTAGAATAAATTAATTTTGGACAGAAAAGTACTAAATGGCACCAGGAGTACAGAATATGAAAAGAGCTTGATAAGTAAAAAGAAGAGCAAAAGAGAAAACTGAATGCTTAATCTTATCAGTTTGTTGGAAACTTTGTGTGCATGTGTGTGTATATGTGAGTATTAGTCAGCCAGGCAAGCTCCTCCTCATTTATCGACAGTCTCCAGTGACTCCTGCTCTCTTGAACTGCTGCTCATGTGGCTGTAATACATATCATATTTTTTTTTTTCTGTGGCAGAGCGTGTGAATGAATGAGTTGTAATTGAGTAAAGTAGAAGCATTGGAGCAGTCATCATGGCAAGACGTACTCGTTCGAATGTTAGAGGAATGCCTCTTAGGAGAAGGTGTGACAGTGCTCTAAGTGTTGACAGATATTCAGAATACAGTTTGCATGCTGATTATTTGCCTGATTATGAACCTAGTGAGTTTTGTTTTTTGTTCTGCATGTTTAAATTTTATGTTTACGTAGTACATAAAAATGTCTTGATCATTTTTAACTAGATGTTGAGTAAATTTAAATTTTTATTTTTTCAAATATTTTTTAATCATTAACTTTAAGGTTAAATCTGTATTAGTTTTGAGGAAAAATTATGAATGTCTATGTATATTCATCAATTTACTGCAGCGACTAATTTTTTTCTAGTCAGCATAAAATTTATTATTTTTTTCAATACTGTAAGATGTAGAAGGTAAATATTTTATTGTAGAAAATAACAAAAACTTTTAAAGATCGTTAAAAATCGGTATGGATATGCAATGCATAAATGCGGCCTAGCCCAGCCAATCAGGCTACGTATTTCGTGTTTTAAATTATTTTTGGATAAATTATCGATTTTTAGGTATTAAGGAGAAAAATCACTTTGAATTCTTCCATAATTAATTTTTTATTTCAATTTTTTTTTTTTTATGTTTATTACTTATAATTCTTTTTTCTACAAAATACTTTTTCTCTAAATATCAAACATTTTTCTTATCAGTCAGGATGCATTTCCACTGATAAAACTCTATATAAAAAAGAAAGAAACATTGATTTTGTTTTAGTCATAAAAAATAAATTTTATTTAATTAAAAAAATAATTATATTATTTTATAAAAAAAAAAAACTATATTTTTTATTTGAATATATACCTTATTTACACATATATCTAGCACTTGTAATTTTTTGGAGCAAAGGGGACAATGGCCATTTGAAAGCAGTCAAGTAGAAAAGACTTGCACTTACAGTTGTTGACATCAATTTTTACTTTTCCACTATTCATGTCTGCAACTATCAAAGCCATTAAGAACACTATTTTTTTTTACTAGACCTGAATGTATTTCTTTTTTTTTTCTTTATATTTGAAATTTTAAAAAGTATGTTAAAACACCTTTTTAATTTTTAATTACTTAGAAACAAAAATCACGTTTATTTTAATTAAACAACCACAAGAAAAATAAACTTAATTAACATGTTAAAAAAACTATATTTAAACAAAAATAAATTTAAAAAATATATTTACAAAACTTTTTTAAAATTAAATCATAATAAAGCTAAAAAACCACGTTCAATTCAACAAAATCAATTAAAATAAAATCTAAAAAAATCTCATATATTTTTTTTCCTAAATTTTCAGGTAACATGTGCAACGATTGTATGACACGCGTACCATACGCAACCCTAATAGCAACAATAATGTGCTGTTTGGGTGTTGGTGTATTCTGTGGTACAATGTATAGAGGAGCAACATTTAGCGCATTACTTATGGATCAAGTATTCAGATTACGTCTCAGTTGGCTTGAACCTGTACAAATGGCATTTTCAATAATTGGCGCAAGTATGGCTGCACTTGGATTTATGATACTTTGTGTCGGTTGTTTGGCTACTGGAGCAACAAGAACTAAAGTTTATAGAGCTTGGCGTACTAGAGTTGGTGGAAGAATTTCTTGTGCTGTTGTGAGTATTATTATATGAAATTTTTTATTTCTTTTGTGTTTGTTGGGTATGGGTATATGATGCTGATGTTCGATGGACCTTGGCTGGATGATATTTCATACGACGTAGCTGCTGGGAAGGTTTTGACTTGAGTAAAAAAAAAAAAAAATGAGGGAGACGTAATGCGTTTCGAAAATATTAATTTACAGGAAATACGGATGAACTGAAGATCGGATTTCGATTTATAATTTTTTTTTTATTTAACGGAATTTTTATACTTGCCGATTTTACTTTTTTTTTTAATAAAATGAGTAAGAAAAGGAAAAAAGTAAATTTTTATTAAAAATCAATATTATTTTTCTATTTTACAGTTCATGACCATCACTTACATCTTGCAAATATTCTGGCTTTTAATATTTGCTTTCTTGACCATCATAAGTCTGATCTTCACTGTCTCCTGGGGTTTATGCACCAATCCTCAAGTTCGAACTCTCAATCAGTGCATTGATTTGAAACAATTAAGTAAGTATTAAATTCTAGAAAATATGAAATAATAAACAACCAACAAAATAAATATTAATAATCCAATCAATTTTTTTTTTTTTACTAGGTTTCATGTTCCCAAACAACACAAGACCAGAAGATATGGAAATCTGCGATGCCCAAGAAGTAAAACTATTCTGTAAGGACTACGTTGAAAAAGCAGCAGTTATGTTCATCTTAGCAACAATCGCTTCCATCCTTGTCATCCTAAGTCTTGTTCACTATCTAATGTGTCTATCAGCCAACTACGCACACATACGTGATCATGAAAAATTCCAGGAATTACAAGAATTACAATATCTTCAAGAACCATGTGATCCTGATTCACCACAGCCTGGTGGAGGTATGGGTACTTTACGTGGTAAAGATAGGTTCTAGGATACAGCCCGCGAGATCTTCGCTATGAATTCCTTGTAGATGCAGGCCTAGCGATAATATTCGTATAAATGTTTGTTTTTTTTTTATTATTTTGGTATTTCATTTTTTAGTAAAACTGAGATTTTTAATTTTCAAAAATAAAAAAAAAAAATTAATAAACCGAAGCGCTTTTACGCGCGTATGTTTGATGCAAGGGCCGCTGCACACGAGTCGATGGGCGCGGATTTGGGCAACTCGACTGAGCCTTTTGAGCGGCTTATTATTATATATATAGACGTATATAAACAGGAACTCTTGGCTCTTGCTTCTTTGCTTATTGTATGTCTTGTGACTTGATACCCTTGTTGAATAGTATGAACCCAGAATAGGAATGTATTGCTTGATAGTGATCAAAGTTCGAATATATAATTAATATTGGCATTACTTTGATAGGATTTTTGATTGAAAGAATGGTCTTTTTTTTTTTTTGTAAGGTAGGATAATATTCTGCTTATAGTATATGTCACAGGTTTAACTTGTCTCAAGATGATGATGCCAGAATGTTTTGATAATATATAATAATTGGATTGATCAGATTTAAAATTATTGGCATAGTACGATTTTAATACAAAACTGATCAAAATAATTGCATGAAAAAATGAATAAAAATTTAAATTAACATTGAGGCATGAAAATTATTTTTTCTATATTGTATTGTATATTTATATATTTTTATATATTGATAATTTTAAGAATAAGACAATTTAACATAGCAATAAGTTTTAATAAACTTCTAACTTGCAAAGTGATACATTACATATTATCTATTTCTCGATATTTTTTTTCATTTTCTTTTTTTTTTTATTCAATACATTGTGAATATTTAAAATTTGAGACAAGTTATATCTGTATTAAATGACAATCTGTACTCCATTTCATCTCATATACATATATAATACTTGCCGATTTATATAGTTACTTAATGATCTAACACAATTTTATTCAGTATATTTTACAATTAACACTTAAATGTACACAAAAAATAAGATAGCATAAAACGTAATATAATCTCTTTGAGTATTTGAGCACTGTATCTGTAAAAAAAAAGAGCCAATATGAATAAAAAAATAATTATTCAATCTTTTAGCCAATGATGATAAATGGTCGAATTTAAGCTTTACTTAAGTGTCGTAATGTCGTGTATCAAAATTATATATATCAATGTCAAACGTTTGATGTCACCTTAACGTACAAATGAAAATTAAAACGAAGCTCAGACGTGCCCACGTTCGCTCGCGGTAATTATAAAAATTATAAGTCAACTCGCCATTTGGCGATCGTTCGATCACTGTATAACAAAAGCACTACTGTCATTGTAATTCCCTTAAGATTGAAAGAAATGCTTAAAAACAGCTTTCTCTTTCACTCGCAGTATCGACGATCACTAATTGTTGCAGTGCTTGCTTTAAAAAAAATTAATAAAAAATTAATAAAAATAACCGACTTGAGGATCTTGCGGGAACACACTATGCCGTCCATTGATCTGCGACTCATTTTGTAGATGTCTAATAGCACTATGTGAATGTGTTTCAAGTGCTGATATAATTTTTTTTTTTCTTTTTTTTTTAGTAGATTGTAAGATGATTATATGGAAAAGAAAAGGTTCTTTAGCTTTGATTGAGTAGAAATTATTGAATTAGATCAAAATGGGCTATGATTTTGATATTCTATAATTAATACTAGGACTAATTGTCAACAGTGTACAAAAATATTAATGCATTTTGTTAGTATAGTTTTACTAGCGATCTTAACTTATTTTTTTGTAAAACCTACAGATTGAAATTCTATTCAATTGATAATAAAGGACCTTTATATCTCCTGGGATGAGAATGAAAGTCAAATGCTACTAACAAAGTAATCACTATAAAAAAGGGTACCTCATCAGAAAAATAAAAACTTCTAAATTTTAAAAACAATAAAAAATTCGTGTTCAAAAATATTACTCAAAGTGCATATATGTATTATGTACATAAACTTAAATTATTCTTATAAAACTTTTACTAAGTTAGTACCACTTAATTTTCCACTCAACTCAAGGATATTGTTATACTTTGAAATTTTGAAAAGTCTAATAAAAAAAACTCAAAAGACTAAATATAAACCACCAAATTAGACTTATTATAAATGTACAAAAAGCAGTCATTTTGATAAAAAAAATAAAACAAAGAAACTTTATGAAACTTATTCGCATCAAAATCGACTGTACCACAAAAAAAAAAAAATCAAAAAAGATTTTTCAAGATTTCCAAGTCATTGAGATTGTCGTGTCTATATGTATCGCATCTATTACATTCACTTAAAAGTTTATTGTACTATGTAAGAAAAAAAAAATATATATATAAATATATACATAACACAAATGCGTTCAATTTAGATAATAAGACACAAATAATGTTGCACAGATTTCAAGACTACTCTTGTTATTTGGTGAAAAAAACTCTTTCATCTCTCTTTTGCCGACCTATAAAAAAAATATTGCTTGTTCGATATAATTTTTAATTTCACAAATATTGTGTTATGCACAATTATATGAAAAGAGAAACAAAAAATAAAAGTAAGCAAGATAGTGTTGATTGCGCAAAAATATAATACGTGATTTCTGTGTTCAGTATTAAATATAAAATTTTAAGCTCGAAAAAATATCCAGTGAGCGCCGATTGACTCTTTGCGACCAGAGACATTCCATGTGTAAGAAATCAATTCAATTTTATTACTTTTTTTACGCACGATTTATTATCGAATAACGTATACTTAAGCTACAATAATTTTACAATTATACTCTTCGTTTGCGAGATATTTTAAAGTGTTGTTTTAATAAGCATCTATCTATATATACCTTGTGATTTATTATGTCTTTACAAATTTTGGCGTATGTTATTTCAACGATTTTTTGAGAAGAAATTGACTGAATTTATCCAAGTATTTCCATTATTTCATGAAAAAAGTAAATTTTATTTTGAGCGCATCTATTCTTTGCATTTATAATAATAAACTGATAATATTATTAACATTTTTTATATAAACTTTTACATTTTGTTTGTAATTAATTAAAGTAGTCTTCGAAACCAACGTGATAATGCTTTGATTGCTATGTCGAATCTCATACATCACCGTCAAGACCAAAAAGCTTATCTGTCAAAGGTGTTTCCTCTAATGACAATATCTCAATGTGTTTCATCCAAACAAAAATGTAAAGATGTGCCAAATTTTTCAATTGTAACGCCCAAATATAAAGATGCGACTTGCTCAAACAAAAAAAAAGTTCAATCAAAACGGTCTAATATAATACAAGGCAAGCTAATTATAAAATAAGAAAGTTTATGTGCATCAAAAAAAAACTTGTAAGCTACATATCGATTTGGATTTTAAAAGTATGAGTAACTGCTGTTATACTCAACAAAATCTCTCTATTCTTTTATTAGAGAGTTACAAAATTTTACGATTTTGATGGATTATTTGTCAAATTATTCTACTTGGTTTGCAAGTACTAAAGTAAAGATGTAAATTAGCGTTAATGAAAAGTAATAAAAAAAAATAAATAAATAAATCTTCAGTTTTTGTTTATTGTATATATTCTTACCACCTCTTGTTATTTTTATTTTATTGAGGATTTGTATGTCTATTCAACTAAAAGGCGTGCTTAATTATAGAAAAAAGACAGTATAGATAATAATTATTTATTGCAAGTAATGAAAAACAGCTTGTGTAATTAATTACAAGACTTAAATTTACGTACAAAAAACAATTGACTTCATTTTAAAACATAATTATCATTTAAATTTTTTTTTTTTTTATTTTCTTAATATTTTGGTAAACAAATATAGATAGATCTATAAATATATACATTGTAAATCAATACAGATATATGCACAACCTCAGTCATCATCATCAAGTTGAAGGTCCAGTTCAAGATCAAGTATATTGACTTCATGAAGAGTATTTAGTAAAGTATAACGAGAGAACATCATATACAATTTACGAAACCACACATACTGTGATTCATGAGCCTTCATTGCATGCTAAAAATGTTTATTATAATTATTATTTATGTTGCTGCATAAAATTTAATCAAATCAATACTTACTCTAATATAATGTCGTTGTTTGAAAGTTATCAGGTACCAATATGAAGCTGATAACAGACTAATTGGAAGGTCCAACAATGGTGTATATTTTCGAAAAATATTTACAGATTCAAGTGTATACAATTTACAATCTAAAATAAATTTTAATAAATGTATAATTTTACAAATTTCTTCAATAAAAATCTCAATATAAAATTACTTACAAGAAGGTACTTTTTTTTCTATACACAATGATGCAATGGCATAATAAAGAGAAATGTGATTTTTGTGTTTGCTAACACCATGTTTATCAAAAGTCACAACAGCATCAATCTTACAACTTTCTATATGTTGTAAAACAATATCTGCAACAATTTCCTCTGACCACTGCACAGTTGGATCATCTGGCAACTCTGTACACCTAGAATCAAATATTCATTATTACCTTTTTGTCAAAATAAAAATTTTAAACACAATAAAAAAAAATATAACTATGAATGAATAAATATTATACATGTCAAGCATTATAAAATTAATAAGAAACTTCAATAACAAAATTAAAACTTACGTCATAATAGTAACATTAGCCTCTGGTATCCCAAGCTTTTTAGCACAGTCCCAAAGCTCATCCTTCCTCTGCACATCACCACCTGCAAATTCATACTCCACATTAAATCATCATCAACAAAAAAAACAAATCGTAATCCATTTAAGAAGAAGAATTTCTTACCTGTTGACATACAAAGCAGATGAACCTGACTATTACTCTCAGGTCTAGTCAGCCAATAGAGCATAGGTCCAAAAAACATGACTTCATCATCAGGATGAGCAGTGAGCAGTAACAGTCTAGCAGGTGGTCCAGGTAACTGCCACGATAACTGATGAGACAGCCTGGCAAGTAATCGGTAGAGAAAAACACATACTCCAACATAGGCTGCAAGGGCTATGAGAGCCTGGCAGGAGAGCTCTGCTGCACAACGCCAGCACCAGGCTGATGCTTTTGACACCCCAGCAAACAGGGCATCTGTGGCCGACATACCTGCCTTTCTAATAAATTTGTATCTATTTTCTTGTAGCGATTATCACGTATTTTCTAATGGCCAGGTCGTCATCCTCTTTGGCTTGTGTGTAGATATAGTTATTTTTCCTTGATGAGAAATTCAAAATAATGAAATCAAAGAAAACTTGATTTGATTTCTGTTGCGATAACAATTATGTTGCTTCATTTGGCTCCTGCTGTGTTATAATGTAGTTGAGTGTCACCTATATCTTTAACTAATGATCTGGGTTTTATTTTGTGTTATTTTTTAAGAAGATTTAGCTATTTAAAGTTTAAAGTAACGATTATTGCAAATAAAATCTTTATATTTTTTTATTATAAAAATTTTTTTTTGGTGTGAAGTATTGAAATAATTTTTTATTGCATTAATATTGTCCAATTGATAAATATTTCAATATAAAAAGATAACAAAACTGATTTTATCAGTCAAGATAAAATTATCACATATTAAGACATTACATTTTTTCATTATTTATTTATAATTTTTTATTATGGATTTATAATATTGTTATTTATTGTCAAATGGAATACATCCACTCACAGTATTTATTTATAATTAAATATTTAAACAATATTATTTAAATTTTATAATAGAAAAAATGTAATAAAAGTCAATAATACATCAAATCACAAAATTTATACTTATTCGTACCATCCAATACTTTCTTTATACTGACCGTAGTTTTAAAAAAAATATATCAAAACTTTACAATACAATAAAAAAGTTATTTATAACTATCGCACCTGCTGCAGTCAAAGTCTCTATACCTACAACTCCGTTTTTTTTTTTATTCTCTACCAAGGTTAGGTTGGCGCGCGCAGCAACAAACACAGCACGAATAAGTGGAAGGAGGAGAGATTGTGTGTTTATATTGTTGTGACCTTACTTTACCCTTTTCCCTTTAATACATTATTTTTTCTCGGAATTTGTTTTTTTTCGGATAAAGTCTGTGACCTAATTATTTTTGTTTTAAATGTTCGGTAAAGTTTGTTATGACTAATTTCTACGAATTTATACAAGTGTTTTGTATAAAATGTATAATAGAACTGTAAAACTCTTAAAAATAATTCATAAGTAAGTTGGTGAATTATGAATGAAAAAATTTAACTGCAAGCATCATGACCAAAACACCGGCATATAATCACAACCTTGAAATAAACTACTACTTAAAAATGATCAATTAAACGTTTATTTTTAAACAAATTTAAAAGGGTGTATACAACATTATATTCCAAATCGCGCATGTAAAGCCGCCTTGATAAAATTTAGCAAAAATCTTATTGGCGAAAGTCATATGTTTTCTGATTATATCTACTCTATACTGCAGCCGACAATGCCGATAGCATATATATACATAACTTCGACTCCGAAAACAACAACACACAACTCCGTTTGGATGAAAAACAAAAGAAACTAGCCGGCTTTTTGGAGTATAACTAACAAAAAAGGTATATAATAAAAACATAAATAAACAATACTTAACTCTTTTAATTTGTTGTTGGATATAGAATTGTTATTTATATCTACACGTGTTTTTTTATAATCGAATAACTAACACTCATTATTTACTTTTTTTTAGATTGATAGCTTTATTGCTACCAGAAGTTCAGGACTAATTTAAATAAAACTATATATTTTGATGCATTAACAATGTCTCAAAGCGTCATACAACTGACGCGTCCAGACTTATTGTCGGAATTGGAGCTACAGGAGATTTTAAAAGCTGTAAGTACTTAGGGAGGTTAGAAATTGATAACAATTGTTTTTTTTTTATTGTTGATGATGTTTTTTTGTTTTTAGAGATGCATAGAAACAAGTAGTATCAGTAAGAGTCTTAAAAAAAAGGAGCTTGTGGAGATGTACAAAAAAGTTGTTTTACCTTTACCTCAAAGGCAATATAATGAGGCTAGACCTTTGGGGAGGCATCTTAATCAGCTCAGATTGAAAAGAAAAATTCCTATTTCTGTTGACGAGGATGTTAAATTAAGCAAGTTAGTATCTATCGTAAAAATGTTAATGCTCATAACTGTAGCTAATAATTTTTTTTTTTTTTTTTTTATTGACTTGAAAAGCTGAATAATAATTATTGAGAGCTATGTTGATTACTGCTTTGATGATTATAAAATAAAATTAATAGATTTTTGTAGCTTTAATTTTTTTATTTGACAATAAGATTGAAAGTAAATTATCATAGAAAATAAAAAATCTAAAATGAATGAAATGTACTAACTTTTTTTAATAGGCTTGTAAAGTTTTTGGTTAATTTAAAGTTTCACTAACTAAATTTTGTGTAGTTTTATTAATATTGTAAATGAAAAAATAAATAATTGAAGTTAAATTTTATTTACAGATTGTCAATTTCTGGTAAAGAATCAAATGACACAACAAATAATAAAACATCTAATTGTGAAAGGTTGCAATCATCTAATGATTCGATGGACTGTGAAAGTTCCTCGGCAAAAGATTCCACAGAACCATCAGATGAACAAAATGGTTTTACACAAAACAATGCAAAACGCAAAAATAAGAATACAGAGGTATGAAGTTTTTTTTTTTAATTTCTTCCAACTTTAATCACTTATGTACGTCAATTGTTTGAAACAATTACATTGAGAAAAAACACTTTAATTTCAGGTTTCAGCACAGTCAGGAAATAAGCGCCAGAAAATTACGTGGCCGTAACTTGATTTACCAATTTTTATATTTTTTACAAAAATAACGACTTTCGTTTATTGTATATATTAGATTTCGAATTTTAACTATATGCAAATATTTGTATTTTTTTTTCTTACAAAACATTGAACGTTTGTTACAGTTATGATTTTTCATAACAAAGTTCTTATAGAAGCTTGAACACTCCAATATATGTTTAGTACCAACAACAGTTGAGTGTGCTTGAAAATTTTTCAAGAAGCATATTTTACAGCTCGAATACTTCTTATACAGTGTATATTTATTTGATTACATAAGTTTTAGTTATATAAAATCTACTGTAACATGTTATATAGTAAAAAAAGTCAAAGCTATGTGAAGTAGTTTTGTAAGTTGCTTAAAAAATATATATTTACATATTTGTATGTTTTACGTTTTGAATACTTTTTATTTACTAAGTTTAGCTGAAATAATTGTTTAAAAATTAATAATTTTATATCTAATGTTAGAATATTTTTATACTGTCAATTTAAAATTTCATTTTACAATAGTTGCAATGAAAAATTTCATAGCACACTCAAAATTTTCGTACTTAATATTATAATTTCATGATGATTAATATAATACTTTGGTCGAATTTCTCTTCCAATGTTCGCATGTGAATGTGACAAAAATTTTTAAATTTGCAAATAATCTATAGGAAAATCATTATGTTCTTTTCAATTTGTTTTTTTGAAACTTATTCCAAATTTTGTAGTCTACATATAATATAGCTTTTTTTTTACATTAGCAGATTAAAAAAGTACATAATTAATGAAAATTTATTTAAAAATAATTAACTATTTTATAAAATAAGATTTCGCGATATAAGAAACATTTTATTTTTTCAATAACACTGCTGAAATGATACAAGCACAAAAACTGACGAAAAAAATTGTAATAATAATATTGATTTCTAAAATTATTAATATTTTCCTTTACTTTAATCTTGTATTTTGAGATAAAAATCAAGATTAAAATAATGATTTAACAGACAGCCCTAAAAATGGTTTTAACACCACATTTTATGTAGGGTTTTAACTTATAATGTAAAGAAAGTATAAGATACATCCAATAAATTACATAATTTATAAAAAAAATTTGTAAAATAAAAAACTATTGACGACTCTTTATTTAACACCTTCCTTTTTTTGGGAGTACTACAACACTCTACCAGTCATTTTTTTTCTTTAATTTATAATATTTTAAATTTCACTTTTATTTATCAGCTTTTTATTTTTTATTTTTCATTTCCAAGTGCCTATCAACGAGTTTCAATAAGAATTTAAATAAAAACGTCTAGTGTATCAGCCAGGCAAAAGATAAAAATAAATAATAAATAGGAAGATCATAGAACCATTGCAACATTTAAAGTAGTCATGCTGCCAAAGTAGCCCATTATACATATTTATATAATTATAAAACATCGCCGATTGAAGTTTTAGAGAATGAAAAGTAAAAGCAGAAAAATAAAAAGAGGTAAGAAAAGAGGATAAGCATAGTGTGGTAATGATGAAACAAAGCATTTAAAACAAAGATTTTGTTTTTTTATTGCATCCAAAATTTGAAAGTCTTTCAAATCTTTTTTTTTTTTTCAACACAATGAAAAGCAGCACGTGCAAAGTCACAACGATCAGATCCTTTCGATCCAGCCAGTATCTTTAGATATATCAGTTGTCACGCATAAGCCATACATTTGATATATGATATCGAAATAAAGCCATAATATTTTTGAGGATGTAAATTCAATAGTCTTTTACATTTAAGAATATTTTAAAATATTTATAATTTATTAATATTCAAAATAATAATTTTTTAAGTTAGAAAAGACTATTAAAAAAAATACATTTAATTAAATGTAAATTCGGTTTATAAAAAAAAACTTGTGATGAAAAATTTAATTTATAATTTATTAGCTCACAAAAAAAATTATGACAAGCATGAAAATGAAATGTCTATTAAAAAGTTGCAGAGAAAAGTAGTTAAAAAGTAGATTGTGGAAAATGAAAAAAAAAAAGTATAATCCAGCTGCATTAAACACAAGTATTTTCAGAATATGCCTATTAAAATCACACTTAACGCACTGAGTTAGTAAAAAAAAAAATTATGATTTAAAACACAGTAAAAAAACATTTTTAAAAAAATTACCAAAAATAATATATACATGAGAAACAGAAAGGCACTGCTTATAAATATATATCAACTGATGCTATTATATTCACAAATTCTGCGTGACAATATATATTTATACATTAATCTCCATTGCAGTCCAGCCGATAAACAATCAACAATTGCTATTCAAATTTCTCTCTCATCACTATCAAAGAAAAATTAAAATAACAAGGCTTTTATTGCGTACAATATATAAAAATTAAGAAAGGAGATAAATCGTCGCCTTCGGGCAACAAGGTGCCAATTCAGAGCCCACGGCAAGAAAGTGCCTATTCAAATTCCGCGGCAAGAACGTACCTGTTCAGATTTTAGCTTTTTTACTCCTGTTTAAGTCATCATAAAATTGTTTGTTTAATAATAATAAACAAATTTTTTATACGTAAATCATCAGCTGA
>JAPYZE010000437.1:0-41963 GCA_030522805.1 Leptomastidea abnormis
AAAAAATTTGGATTCAGGAGGCCAAAATACCTTGAAAAAACTTTGGTACAGCCATCCAGCTTGAAAAGGCCACGGGAGCCCCTTGGCGCCCAGACTATTGCGACGCGAAGCAAAAGAGAGATGCTTGCACACATGACTTTATCTGTAGTGAGCTTTTGCGAAAGAAAAAACGAGAAAGAGAGAGAGAGAGAGAGAGAGAGAGAAATAGAAAATAACTGATCCATAGGATAATATATGTATGTATGTATGTATCGGAACTATGTTCGCAAGTGGTCAAATATGACATCTGGAACGAGAGGGGATTTTCGAGGCTTGTACCTAGTGATACGTAAAAAAGAGAGAGAGAGAGAGAACGAGAAAGAGAAAGCTTATCTCGTTTGTTGTTGAGCTATCCAAGTTGTGTGTGCTGTATATCTATATACAAAGGATGTGCTTTTGCTCATCTTGCGAGAGCTTTTGTCTTTTTTTCTCCCTCTTGGCTGATGATGACGCTGGCTGTAGGATATACTTGAGTGTTGCTATATAGATATATGTATTACGTTTTCTCAAAAAAATGATATTTCGATTTTTTTTTCTTGTTTTTTATTTTATGTAAGTATCTATGTGTTTGTTTTATTAAAATTTATTATTTATTTATTTTGTAAATTATTCCCTTATTGTTGATTTGAATAATAAAAAAAAAAGTTTCAATTGTCTGATGTGTCTTATTATACGTAGCTTATACTACTTGTTGTATAAGAGAACATTGATCTGCATTTTAATATATAAACAAGAATTTACATTGAATGATAATAAGAATTGTTGGATTCTTTTAAGTTTATTAAGTATTTTAACTTGATTAGTATAGGTACAATTATTATTTTATTTATGTAAAATTAGAAATAATGAATTTATTTGCATAATACAAAAAAAGATGATAATTCTTAATAATTTTTGCTTAAAATAATTATATATTTATATAAAAAAAAAAAGGAGAATATATTAATTTAATCAAAAATATACTGTTTAAAGTCAACGACATTTTTATTAAATAACATTTTTTCAGTTTATAATCGAAAATAATAGTTTAAACTAAAAATATTTTTGACAAATCATTAAATAATTTTGACATAGGTGGGTGACCATTTTTCAAAAAAAAAATTTTTTAATTAAATTTTTGGTGAACATGTAGCTATGAGAAAGAGAGTGCAATTTGCGCCATTGTTGATTAGTTGAATTTTCAATTTGAAGGATATAATTTTTATATGGACCATGATGATCATACAACTGAAACTAACATTTATGATTAATAAGACGTAAAGTAGGTAAGCTCATAAATTTGTTATTAAAAAAGGTCTAATATTTAAAAATATTCATAACGACAAGATTAAGATCGGATATAATTTGTCATGTAGGTACATTATATAGCTATAAATTATCACTGGATATGACATAATAAGCAAAAATAATCGATGATATTAAATTTAATTATCCTCGAACACTTGTCAATCATCTGCATTCAATATCATTATTTCTATATTTATTTCTTATTTCAATTTTTTTCTCTCGAAATTCATAAAATTTAAAATTTTCTTATCCTTAAACCTTTATATCGCCTACGTACATGCAACCAAACATACACAAACGTCTGATGATTGATCAAAGTCTATTTAATAAACGATGGCTATAGGTTTCCTCTAAATTTCACGTAAAAGCCGAAACCCGTAAACTTTTCATTCTTCCCATATTTCCTTTCCTCTCTTATAAAATCCTTATATCTATATATAGCTATATCAAGTTATCTTTATAGCCAATACTTTTTCACGCGTACACCTTCCATATAGACCATCTCCTTTTTTCTATCTATACCAGATGAAAATATACGTTCATTCACGTTTCATTTCGCTTTAACTCAGCTCTCTTTAATTTTCGCAAGAATTATTGATTTACGCTTACTAAAAATAATGCGTATATAACTATAAAAAAAAACGAGATTATAAACTTAAATTAATCTATGCCATATCATAAAAATAAAAAATATTAATAACTAATTACAAAGAATCTAATGTAAAAAAAAAGCAATTGTGACATAATTTGCAATCCATCATTCGCAGCTCTTTAAATTTATATAAACTTTCCAAAATCCAAATAGTCAAAGCTCATCTTGACTTTTTGTCACCAGAGCTTTATATAAACCAGAAAATCGCGATAAAGAGTAGGAGGCAAAGAGATATATCGAGCGACTAATGACGAGAGACTCTTGTCAATTAAAGTCGACGTCCGCAAGCCTTGAGAGACAAATGATAGACATACGTACTTATATACTTAGCTTGACACGTCATCTCGACTAAGAAGCTGCGGTCAGAACGGAAGCCTTTGTCTCGATATATAGAGAGTCTCTAACATACATGAATGCGGGGAGTGGAGGAAGAAGGAGAGATGGTCAGTGGGAAATGAAGCTTTACCGATAGTCTGTGCGAACTTAGGTATAGATCTATATTATACGTTCAACTGACAATGGCTTTAAATGAACTTGTACATGTGAAACTGCATGCTGGTATTGTACATAATAGTGATGTAGATCTGCAATTGTTACGTAAATGACGTGTGTGTGGTATAGATATACGATATAACACAGGTTGAGAGATCGTTATCCGAGAAGACTGGCTTATATATTACGGGAATCTGGCCAATGTATATGTTTTGAAGGAAGCAAATTTTTGCATTATATTAAAATGTTTGTATGGGAAATTGAATGTATTAATAATAGAAAGTTATTTAATATAATTACAAAGATTTAATACCTAATTCTATTGTCCATATTTAGTATGTAAACTTATACCTACGGATTATTGTTATTTTTTGATGTTTTATTTTGTTTTTGGGATGCTATAAAGATCGTGTACTTTTATTACAGACATGCAAGTTTTAATATTGTTGAGCTTAAAAAAAAAAATATTAAAAAATAATATAAAATTAAAATTTGAAATAAACAAAATTTTTATATTTATAGCTGCATGCATTTATAAAATTTGAATAAATTTTTTACGCTGGGCATGAAAATATAGGTAGGCTAACAATATGATTTTAATATAAAATCGGCTCATTCTATAAATAAAGAGTCGTCCAATTAAAATTTATAAAAAAATTACAAAAGTTAACGCATTTTTTATCATTTTCTATTATTCTTTTTCATTCACAAAATTATCTAATAATCATCAAACGATAATAAAATATTATCATACATTATTATGTCACATATGTCCATACCTAACAAACAAATAAAAAAATTCTCTTTTCATAAAAACTTTGTTTTATTTTTTTTTTCTATTGCTCATTGTATAACACTAAAATATAATTGTTAAAATCACACTAGTCTACGTATTTCCTCGAGGTATTATAAAGTCGACCTCGCATTCCACATACTTAGCAATCGATCTCGCGCCATCCTCGTTCAAAATATATACACGATGTCTGAAATGCATTTTGAATCAGTCTTCACGATATTGTGAAAGAGGCTTTATTAACAACGCGCGTACACAACGCACCACACAGTGGAAAATAGAGGGTGGGAGAGAGAAAGAGAAAGAGAATCGCAGTCTAGTGCGTTTTTGTCTCGCTCTTATACACCCGCATATACGCAGCCTTCCCCCTTACCGCTCAAACTCTTTTCTTTCTCTGGCGGCGCCTCCAAACATTCTTGCGATTCAGATCTCTCCGACTGTCTGCATCCGCACATCTGCAGTGTTCCTAAAAGTGCAACTCCTATAAAAAAAAATAGTTTCTTTTCGCATAAACAGAGACCGGTCGGAACCGGAAGATGTGCGCGTTATAGGGCGAGTCTTTTATTCTCGAACGATATCCAACAGGTAAACGAATAAGTAAGCCGCTTGTTGCTGCGGAGAGGCTTGGACCGCATCACCATCCTGTGCAGTGAATCTCGTCAGCCGCGCATCCGCGGAACTTGATTCTTCTTCAAGATGGGCCTCAAGGAATTTAAAATTCAGTTTGACAATCCATACGCAATTTATCATCCCGATGGCACCGTCACCGGAAACATCGTACTCACCCTTGATTCGACAAAGAAGATCCGGGGTAAGGCGTTGTCTTTGCTATAATTTTTTTTTCTTCTCCTTTCGCAGCTACAGTATATCTGGCAGTCTTCTTTTTCTCCTTTTTTTTTTTTTTTATTCTTTTGGACCAATGGGTTGTAACAACGTTACGCACTTATACGCACACGAGCCTCTATTTTTAGTGTTTACGCCGTGCACTTGGCAATATATACCCCTTCTGCAAAAAGTCGTCGTTTCAACAGAGCTAATTCGGAGAATTTCAAAGTCTTATTAGTATTAAATGTTTTCCTGTCTATGTTTAAGCGCGTCTTTGTGTATATGTCAGTTACATCTATATATTACGTTCTACTTCATAATTAACATCATTAATAAGTCATAAAAAAAGAATTCTGTTATTTGATCTATTGCACCTTGGTCATTTGATCTGTTGCATTGGAAAAATTTCAATAAGAATTCACAACCTATCATGATTGTTTGACATTTTTTTATTTGTTTTAAAAAAATATTGATTTACAAGAATATCTGAGGGTATATTATTCAAATAAATCGATACTTTTCTTTTTGATCATTGACTCCTATCTATGTATAAGTTCGTGTGATGTTTACTGCTTTTGTTGCATATGAATCATTCAGTATAGTTAAGATAAAAGCAGATTATGTTATTCTTAAACTATCAGTATCTTATGTTGACTTTTCTTCTTACAGGCATCAAATTAACTGTCAAAGGAGAAGCTGATACTTATTGGTCAGTTGATAGACAAGAACAGAATAATGAAGGCAGATACGTTAACGAAACTGATGTAGTTACAGGTCATGAGGAATATTTTAAAGCTCAATTTTATGTTCTCGGATCTGGATCAGGTAACTAGTAATTCCAGAAATATTTATTTCTTGTTTAAAAAATTGTCAAGAATTCATAAGTGAAAGATTATTTATAAATATGTATTATTTATATTTTAGGTCAAGAAATAGAACTACCTTCAGGGACACATACTTATCCTTTTAATTATGTGCTTCCTCCTAACCTGCCAAGTAGTTTTGAATCTGAATTTGGTCGCATTCGTTATACTGCAAAAGCAGCCTTAGACCGTCCATGGAAATTTGATCAAGAAACTAAAGTAGCTTTTACAGTAATCTCACATTTGGATTTGAACCAACTATCAGGAGCTTCCGTAAGATTTTTATAACAGTTTTAGTTTTTCAGTATTATTATACTCGTAATTTTAACATATATTGTATTAAATAAAATTATTTAATTGTACAGGAATCTGTGCAGCTTGAAAAAAATAAAACTTTTTGCTGTTTGTGCTGTGGATCTCCACCATTGTCTGTTAATATCACGTTGCCAGTAAAAGGATATGTGCCAGGACAAACCATACCTGTTAAAGTTAATGTAGAAAATCAATCAGGAATAACAGTTGAATCTGTAAAACTTAAACTAAAAAAGGTATTGTTTGTTTAATTATTTGAATTGTGTACTTGTAATTATAAAGTTTATTATAAATTCTTTAACTTCACAACAGATTATTACATATTCTGCAACCACTCCTCGTTCAGAAACAAAAGTAGTTGAGCTCACGATTTCAGAAGTCAGCAAGGGTCCAGTGGGTGGTAATGAGACTACAAGTTATGAACAGAATTTAGATGTGCCACCTCTACCACCATCAAATTTACAAAATTGTGGATTAATAGATTTGGAATATAAATTGAGAATAGAAGGGATTGTTGCAGGATTGTAAGTATATTTTCCATTGTAAATTTAAATTTAGAAACAAATGAATCTAAAGATGCAAATTTATGCCTTACAGTTATCACAGGAATCTCAAGACTGAGACACCAATATTAATTGGAACAGTGCCTTTGTCTAACTATCAAATACCACAGCCTGCAACTTATTCAACACCTGAATATCCAACGAAACCGGAAGAAGCAGGTCAAGCAATATACCCTTCAATTCCAGCTCCTACTGCTCCTGAAGAACCTCCTAATTATAACCCTCCAGGCCTTTACCCTAATCTCGGTAATAAGAGTTTGCTGTTTGAATTTTTCTTTTTTTATAAAGATCAAAAATAACTTATAAATTTATTTCGTTACAGCTCCTCCATCATATGAAGAATCACAGTACAGAGCAAAAAGTCTCAGAGATCGTGAAGAGTCAGAATATGTTATTGGTGCAGGAGATCACTTTGCACCAAGATATCCAGTTTATAACTTTAAGCCTTCGCAATAATTGCCTTTTAAATGATCTGACGAGCAAAGTATTTTGTGATAAAAGAGGCATTTTGTAAACTACAAGGCCTATGCTTCAAAAATTTTATTGAAAACGATAATAAAGCAAGACTTATCTTTTCTAATATATTTAAAAAAAAATTAATATTGCATCAACGCACAAGCACGCGTGTTTGCCTATTTTTTTTATAAAAAATGCTATGTTTTGTAAACGCGTCGATTATATATGTATTATTTTTTGAAATATATGATATATCTTATTAATGTTAAGTACAAAATATAAAACTTATAACAAAACTGGATATTTTTTATTTATTTAATTAAAAAATTTATGATTTTAAATGTTTACTCAAACTTTTTTAAATTTTACGCGCCAAATGATTAATCTATTTTATGGACAGTTGGCAACTAAAACGACTTGCTTAAGCGGTAAAACAGAAAATACAATTTTTTAAATACACTATTTCGGCAATAAATTTTCAATTTCATCAACAAATCAATAATGGTACTTCATTCCTTTAAAATAATTTAATTTGCAACAACATCAACAATAAATTTTGAATTCTATTTGAAATAGCAGAGTGTTTTTAAAATTTAAATGCCCTTTGTTCTCGAATCCACGCAACAGTTGCGCATCTACGTAGAACGCGAGCTCCCAGACATGTTGTAACTTGTGGCCGGGCGGCAGCTTCGTGTATTTATCGGCGCTTTTCCCGCGGATTTTGTCGACTGTGCAGCGGCTGGACGATCGGATCACTCCTCGCGGAAGTCAAGATTTTCGTCCAGGGTTTTGAGACTGCTAAGCGGAATCAGTGAATACCTCGAGAACATCTCCAGGAGTGATTTTATCTCGTAGTCTTTCAAAGAATTATATTAAAGTTTGGTGGTACAGGGAAATGGAAGCTTGGTCCACGCAAAAGGTTCGTGCTCTTCATTGAACACGTTATCGCTTTTGACAAAGCAGCTTCTGGTTTGGCTGAACGAGAGAAAAGGTTTGTAGGATTAATTGTAAGATTATGTTTAAAAATTGATATATTATTGTCCTCTACTGCTACTATAATTATTGTCATTTCAAATGTTTATAGTTGATAGCTCCAAAGTAGCATGCCTAAAGTTAATTGCCAATATTCAATGTAATTTATGATAATTGGCATTAATTAATATGGACTTGATAAATTTATTCTGATTTTAAATAATCTAAACTAATCATCATTCTAATTGTTTGTTTTAATATTTTTATTAAAAGAAACAACAATTTATAAATATATTAAATAAAAAATAATTAATTTTTTTAAGAATAAAAATTATGGATGCATCTAGTGATGATGGTGATTGTCAAGTTGAAGCAGTTATTACACCAACTTCAAAGAAATCCAAACAAGGTACTTATTTGTTGAAAATATTCAATTTGTTTGATTTTTTCTAGTTAGTTTTTTATTTAAATTAAATGAACTTTATTAAAATAAAATAATGAAAAATAATAACTTGCAGCAAGATTACCATTCCAATCATTAGGTTCAGATTTGCCTTCAGTCAACAAAAAGCGAAAGTCAGCTGCATCACCAACTTGTAGAAATGCCAAGGTACCTAAGGTGAATAAAAAGCAAAATTCTGTGGAATCATCAAAAAAGACTGACATTGAAGAAGAAGTTACGGTAGATGATGAAAATGTTGCAAAAAATACAGAAAAAATAGTTGAGAAAAATGATTCAAAAGATGATTTAAAATCATCAACAGAGGTGACAGATTCAAAAATTAAAAAAACTCCTGGAAGAACTCCTAAAACAAAAAAACTTGAACCAAGAATACAACTAACGCCATTAACAAAGTTCTTAAAAAAGGTTGATAATAAGGATAAAATTTCTAAAGATGGAACTCAAGCAGATGCTCAAAAATGTGAAGAATCTAAAAGTAAAGATTTTGTTAATAATAGTCAAGATAAAGTCGAAAAATCTCAAGAACAAAATGGTGATCAGGAAAATGAAGAAAAAAATTCTACCCAAAAATCAAATGAGAATTTACAAAAAGATAAAAGTGATTTAAAACATCAAAGTGAAGATGAGACTAGTGATGTAGTCGATATAAAAAATTTATCTTTGAGTGATGATGGATCATCAAATGCAGATATATCCAATCTTAATGAAGTTGAAAAGATGGATGAGGACTCAGATGTAAATATAATTGACGACTCAATGTCAGATACTGACAGTAAAAAAACAGAACACGAGGATACGGATAGTCGAGATGATTGTATCAAAAATACAGATCCATTGACAACACCGGTCAGAATTAAAATATTAGATCCATCTAAAACAAAAAAACTAACTCCAAAACAAGCTGCAAAAAAATTAGAAAGTCAGAAAAAGCGCGAAATGAGAGAAAAGCAAAGATTGGTAACTTTCATCTTATTTCTTGAAAAAATTTTTCTAAATTTTATTTATTTAATACTTATAAAAAATTTTTTTTGTTTCTTATTTTTATAGGAAAGAGAAAAGAAACTACAAGAAGAACGAGAAAGTAGAAAACGAGAAAAGGAAGAAAAAAAACGAGAGCAGGAAGAGAAAAAACGAGAGCGTGAAGAAATGGAGAAAGCATTGAAAGAACAAAAACGAAAAGAAAAAGAACAAAAAGAACTTAAAAAACAAGCAGAACTTGAGTAAGTAATGGACATAACAGCTAATTTTGTGCAAAAATTTTTACAATTAATATTTTTAATGTATTTTTTATTAAAATTTTTAGACAAAAACAGAAAGAAAAAGAAGCAAAAGAAGAGGACCGACGTAAAAAAGAAGCTGCTAAGGAAGAAGAGAAGAGAAAAAAAGAAGAAGAAAAATTAGAAGCAGAAAGAAAGAAACAAAAAGCAGCCTCAACTTTTGTAAGCTTCTTTGTGCCAAAGAAAACTGTTGAAACAAAACCGGTGGAAAAAGAGATTAAAGTTGAAATAAAAAATTTTATGCCTTTTGAAGTAAAAGCTGATATGAGAATTGCTCCTGTTTTGAGACGGAGCTTTACAAATGAAGAAAAATTGCATTTAGATAAACTTGTGTCAGAAAGCAGCTCAAAGAAATCTGATTTGTACATTGATGAAATTAAGAATAAGAAATTTACAATTCGAAAATCTGAAAGAACGTGGCCATTTGAAGCAAATGACGATGTTGTTGTTCTAGGTAAATTATTTTTTTTTATTATCGCGTGTATATTAAATGATTTTAAATTCTAGATGAATTATTATTTATCTTTTTTTATTTTTAATGATTTTACTTATTAATTATACTTCTTATTAATTTACAGAAGATGAAGATAATGAAAGTTCAAACGTTGTACAGCCAGCAAATGACACAGTAAAAAAGCATCGAGCAAAACTCTTCTTGTTCAATGAAAATCGTCGGCCACCTTACTGGGGAACATGGCGAAAGGAGAGTGCAACTATCAATCCTCGTCGGCCTTTTGCACTGGATAAAGTAAGTTTTATTCAAGTTAATATGTAAATTTTTATTTTATAAGGGTCTCTTGCTTGTAAATGTGTTTGGAACATGCAAAAAAAAGATTCTTTTTATTTTTTTTTGTAGTTTCTTCCACAATTGTCAATTTGATACGTATATATTTTTTTTGTATATATGTACATTTAAAATAGTTATAATTATAAAATTAGTTAAACTGCCACCAGACCTAAATCATGAAAATATTATACTTTTTACTTGTAACATCACAGTATAATGTTTCATCTACATTATTAAAAATTTTATATTGTCCTTAAAATATTTTCAAATGACACATTTCAAGTATATTATTTTATAATGTATCGTTATGGTATAAAATATTTTATTTTCTTTGATTAAAAGTATTTACAAAATTCATAATTGATGGAAAAAATCTACCAAAGACTTAATCAAGATAAAATACAAAAATTGTTTTGTATATTCCATATGCTTTTCTTATTTAATGTTAAAAATTTTATCCTACTAACATTATTTTATAAACAGACTTTTATAACTTTTTTTTAAACTTTACTTTTATTTTTTAAAATTGGAAAATCGAGCATAAATGGTATCAATAAGAGATTGCAATTAAAAATAGCACTTAAAATATTAAACATAACAAAACTAAATAGTACATACTAGCGTAAATTTAAGTTTTTACAAATAAAATTTTAGCAGCATTACATAGCTTTGTTTTATTACTTCAAAATAGCTAACAAATGGGTAGACATGTATTTTTAGTAATACTGCAATAAAATACAATCTTCATCTGTTCGCTATAAACACTATTCCATTACTAATTTAATCGATAGACTCTTATCCACTTCAGTCTCACACATACACAAACAATCATTTCTTTTCTCATAATAATCTCACAAATACTCCACATCAGATTAACAAGAGTACATAATATAATCATCTTATCAAGTCTTACTTTCAGACCACAAAAAATAAAAAAAACTTGATCGTCCACGTGTCATGTATCACTGCACTCTATCTCTCTTCTTCCTTATCATCACTAAGTATATCTCACAAGCTGTTCTGTTTAACACGAGCACCATATGCATTCTTACGATGTACCTTTCGATGCTTGGCAAGATGATCGCTACGAGCAAATCTTTTAGTGCATAACTCGCAAGGATAGGGTTTGACTCCGGAGTGAGACCGGCGATGCCGAGCTAACTCGTCCGAACGGCTAAATCGCCAGCCGCAGCCTGCCCAGGTGCAAGCGAATGGCTTCTCACCAGTGTGACGACGTAGATGGGCTTTAAGATGTGAGGCTTTTGCGTATACCTGGCGTTGATAGAACATATAAGAGAAATATTAATTATTAGCCTTAAAGATATGTATCAGACGTAACTTTTTAAATTTACCTTGGAGCAACCTAGATAAGTACAGGGAAAGCATCGCTCTTCGGTAGCAACCTGACCTATATTTCGACTTGTATAATCGTGGGTCGCGAGTGCCGCGTTAGCTGTGTTGCTACTCGTAAGCTCATCATTCGATCGATCATTATTGTTATTGTTGTTGTTATTGAAATCTGGAATAATTGAGAAAGTTTAGTCATAAACAGTTTGCTCGTTTTTCTATTACTCATACAGACAAACATCGTAAATCTTTTCGTAATAAAACACTTACCCAACGTAACTCCAAAATTATTATCCAGCGGCCTAAAATCAACGCCTAATACAAGTAGCGATTCTTCCAGCTGCGCTGGTTGATCTAGCTGCTGTTGATGTTGTTGTTGTTGTTGTTGTTGTTGCTGCTGCTGTTGCTGTGGTGGTTTTGGTAATGGGAGATGCAAAAAATCCTCACAGCCTGGTGTACAAAGTGGTGTTCTGATCGGTAGACCTGTGTTCCATTCTTTATCTAAGCACCATTCGAGATCTGATACTAATTCGCTCAAGTCCCCTAAAACAATTTTATTTATATTTAGAGTATGCGTCATTATAGATTGATAAATAATAATGTAGTGTAGAAAATGATGATTTACCGATGGACGATGACGCATTAGTGGTCCAATCGTTCCAAGGTATCTCCGGCGAATACAAAGAATCGGTATAAAAATCTCTGATACCCTGGGTCGGGTTTTCCAAATTTTCAAAAAATTCCGAACTGTCACTCGACGGTGTAGTACAAGGTGTTTCGTAATCGGAAAAAAATCCGCTTGAACTTGGTGATGAGTCCTGACGTTCCGAAAATGTTGTGCTGTTGTCGAAACCGAGTACTGAAAACAGTAGCTCGTCTGCCATCTGTTTAAAATTAAAAAATTAAAAAAATTTATATATTAACGTGTTAGAGATATGTAAAAATATGTGTGTACGTGTCAGTTGAAAATTTTAAAATGAATATGCTAGAGAAATATAAGCTTAGCTTTGGTAAATTGATTTCTTGCTATTTTTTTTTTCTTTTTTTTTTACATCGTTGATGCCTATACGTATATATGATTAACCGATGAAATTCTTGCTTGTCTCGTTATTTATAAAGCATTAATAGAGAGAATATTGTGATAACTTACTGAGGTATATAACAACTTTATAAAACGTTATATAACGTTATTTACATTTTTCTGCGGCAAATGGGATTTGCAAGTTAAAATAATTTTGTTGATAATCAGGAATTTTAATCGATGATTATAAATAAATAAATATATATATATAAATTGAAAATGTGCACGTGTTTGAATATAAAAATTTTTTTCAAATTAATAATTTAAAACTTGAAGATGAAAAATAAAATAAATAGACTATTACAGTCTCACTAACTTTTTATTAAAATTTCGTCGATACCCACGTGAAGGTGTAAATTGCAAAATAGACGACTGCATGTATGCGTATATTATGAAAAAACTATTTACACAATGTTTAAAAAAAAAAAAAAATAATAAAAATAAAAACAATGTTTCACAATTAACAAGTGTACATGTCGTAAAAAAGCACACGCGAGATAAATCACCTCACTGTATAACTAATAAACTTCAAAAATTTGAAAAAAAAAACTGATACATAACGAAAACCTTACACCAGCACTATTTTTTCAATTTAAACAAAAAACCAAAATAATTAAAGGAATTCCCCACAAGACATAACAGCATAGTCATAAAAAAAAATAGTATATTAGCAAAGTCTCGGACAAGAGAAGTTACGCGTATAACGCGTAAAACCGGAACATCCGCGAGCACAAAGCTGACTAAGAGGCATGTATATAAGCTTCTCTATATACCTCATAGTATATATAGTAGAGATATATAATACTTCTCGCGCAATTTTTTTTTTTTCCTACTCTATACCGCGTGAACATATTTTCACGGAAGCAATATTACGGGTATATATCTATACACACTCTGCTGCTGTTGCTATTGCTATATGTTCGTGCATCAGACGATATATACGACTTGTCATTGCCTTTTGTGGACTTTGACGTTTTTTGTATTGTATACGTTTTGCATGTAGATGTGTCTGAGTGTATTTTGAGAAGAAAGAGAGAAAGAAAATGGTAATTGTTACGTGAGTTTATTACCACTTTAATACTATTTTTGTGGATTGATAAGAGACTCTCGATGAGATATTATCAAGCAATTGATTTTTAAAAAAAAAATTTATTTACATTATAATTAATTATAGTTAGATTGACCGAAAAATTGCTAGATTATGATTTATTATATTTTTATTTTAGAAGTCGAAGGATTCGCTTTTATTTTTTTTTTTATTTTTACTTACGTTAAATACTGAATTATCTTCGATCATCCTGATATCGAATAGTCAAGTGTAGTAACGTCAAATAAAAAAGAAAAGACTGAACAGTCTTTTTCTTTGTCAATCAACGTATTAATTTTCTAATTATTTCATTAAAAAATGGAAATAATTTTTTTTCCAACAATTCTCTATAAACACAGTTTAATTATTGTTTTTTCTCACGATAAAAATCCACAAGCGCTACCTCCAATTACATTACACTTATCAACTCGATACCTTCGTATATCCTTAATTTCAAATCAATAATCCATAAATTCTAAAATTACAAATTTCAAAATTAAAAAGACCACGAAACAATGTAAAACCTATTCCTCTCGAGTTCGAAAGCAAACTGGCAAAGTTTGTAAGCAAGGAGTTTTACGGGACCGTAGAGATAGCCCTCGTTGAGCGTGTAAACGAAGCAAGCTTTGCTGTGGGTTTTTTTTTTTTTTTTTAAATTATCTTCATTCGGTCTGTCGTATGTGTATATGTATATATTGCCCACCATCCATACTTTAGCCCGCAGAGCCAGAGAGAAAGAGGAATCATCCCTCTAGGGACATTGGCGCAGCGCGACGCCGCGCACTCGCGATATGTATATGCCTGATGTCGCCATGACAAGGACAGAGAAATATATCTTGTCGACGGACTAATTTCTATATACTGTTGCTTAGAACTGCTCTATACACTTTATGCTTATATACGTATGTTTTTTTTTTTTTTTTTTTTTGTGTTTTTGGTGAGGATCAATTGCGTCTGTAGATAAGTATATACGAGGGGTGGGTTTATAATCGTGGTTAAATTTCTTTTTTTTTTTTTTGAGATAAATGAAAAAAAAATATTTGTTAGATTTTACATCTAAATGAATAACTCATAAAGTCTAATCTTACTGTTTGGAATCTGATGCAAAATCGATTAAGTGTTCATATGATTGTACAGTTACGTTAAATTAACGTTAGATTTTTCAAGATTTATCAGTTAAAAACATAATCATCCGATTAATATTATAAGCATCTATAATTGATCTTTTACCGTTTACGTTGAAATAAAATTTAAAAATTTTAATGTTGTAATAATAAAGATTTAAAAAAAATCTTATAATAAAATATTGAAATCTCTCGATTCGATGGTTTACATGAACGACAAATGTGCAAATCCGCTTGTTCATGTCGCTAGCAGACCCATGGAATTCGCGATATTATTGCAAGGATGGTAACAAGAGCGCAAATCCTAATAATTATTCTCACATTATCGGCTTCCAAATATAACAATTTTTTTTTTCTATATCAATCTTCCATAGATAAATAAATGCTGATTTTTTTGTAATAGTAAATAAAATCTGCTACTAAACCGATTTTCGTTTGAAATACGCATATAAATAGCATCTTTTTTTTCTCCTGGTTGATTTCTAGTCATAACCATCTGTTGACATCGACCAAGTGTATACGTGATTTTTTCGCGACTTTGTCGACTAGTAAGTTTGTATACGAGTATTGTCGATAAGAATTTTTTTTATTACTACCACAAGGCTCATTTGGGAATTTGAGACGATTCGCGAGTGTGTGCAGATTTGCAAATTATCAGTATGGTGAATGCCGATGGCTAGTTTGTCATCATCGACAAAAAAAAAAAAAAAAAAAAAATAGAGCAGAAGATCGTTCTATGAAATTAATTGCGCGACTGATAAAAGTTTTGTTGATGATGATGATGACGCGCGAGAGTCATCTGCTATAGTTTAGATTAGTTTACCAAATCTGTTGTTAAATATTTTCGATTTGTTTGTATGTGTGTATTTGTGTAAAGATTATTTTGTTCGTTAATTATTATCTCGTTGATTTTTGGTATAAGTATATATTTTATCTCGAATTTAAATTATATTGCGTTTTTATAAATTATGAAATTGAAAATTTATTGAGATTTATATGAGTTTATTAAATTTTAAAGATAAAAGTGATTTTGTTTATTCAGAAAATGAATTGGTCATAGAAGGTATTGATTTACGGAATTACCGAATTATGTATATGAATCAATGAAAAATTGTATCTAAAAGTATGACGCGCAATAACGATAGAAAGCATAACATATTTTTTTTTTTTTGGTATTGCCCAAAATTGATAAAAACTATATTAATTTCAATCATTCTTACCAATTTTGAAAGCAAATTTACCTCAAGCTTGTGAAATTTTAATTTGGAGTATTTAGATCATTCTTTTATCACTCTTTTATTCTTTAATTTTTTTTAGTGTAAGAAAAAAGTATATTATGATAAATAAAATGCTATCGAATTTATTTAATATCAAACTTTTTTTATTGAAAGTAATGATATAGTTTGATGAATCAAATGGATTTTCCTCAATTTTAGACTTTTTTTTTCTAAACATTACATTAAATAAACGTATTATCCAAATATGAGACATATTTTTTTACGTCATTGTTGACATTATTATTCATATATTTAATCGAAATGAATAATTTAAGATAATAATCTTAGTCTTTCTAACATCATTATAGTGTCATCACTTATAATTTACATTTTCTTGAATCATCATTATTTTTAATGAAAATGATTTAATTGACATTTAAATCATCATATTTTTTCTAAAATTTTACCAAAACTTGTAAAACTCACATAAAAATCTTAATAAAACGTTATCCATTCGTTTACATCTATTAATATCAATCATCACACAATTTTTTTTCCTCTCGATATACAAGGGTATTAAACAGCAATTACACATGGCCCAAAACAAGCAAGTAACACGTCATAAAGCACATTTATATATATTTCCAAACGCTTTTCCCACATCAGCGTCACGCTCTCGATTACCGAAAAAAAAAAAAAAAAATACCAGCTCATTCAGCTGCCTTAATTTTTTTCCCCTCTCAATTTCCTCTTTAAAAATCATCGATACTTATAATCACGGTAATATACATATACAAGTGCGTGCATCTCTCGTCGATGGTGGTGTATCACTATGTACCAACGTCCCTTTACTATACGTCACGCGCGTGTGCACGACACCTCGTGCTTTATATATATACCAGAGTAGAGGGACCGCATGTCGTGATCTAAAGTGTCTGCATCTGGTTTATTTACTTTTTTTTTTCTCTATGTCGCTGCATGAGGATCTGGGTACTTTAACGCGCTCGTGTCAACGAGATGATTTTTTTTTTTTTATGTATATGATCGCGGCGCTTCTGCTATAGTACTTGATAAGTCTTGTCGGTAGATGATTTTTTTTTTTTCAATGAATACTTTATTTTTCTATTTTTTTATCCTGTTTATGAAAATGATTTTACGGATTGTTATACATTAATAAATAAGTACGTGTGCTGATAATTATGTAAATTGATTCAAGTTTCAATGGTTTCTATGTTTTTTTATTAAATTACAATTTTTAAAAAAAGTTGTTACTAAATTTAATGACAAAAAGTACTTTTAGAGAAACTAAAACTATCTGAAAATCTTAAAAATCGTCCAGAAGTTAAAATATTATCGAATAATTTCTCAATAATTTTAAATTTACTCTCGAGTCAAATATTAATTAATTAATTTAAAACAGATAAGTTTTTAAATCTTAATTTAGTACGATAGTCTTATCATTAAACTGTGACCTGAGTTTAATCAAGGTGGTGGCCATGCTATATACGAAAAACGTTTCGATGAGTATTTTTTTGTTGCAATAATTATCATAAAAGTCAATGAAAGTAAGCTTTTTTCATATATAAATGACAAACAGAACAATATTTATAATTTTTTTAAAAATAACGTATGATTTTTATTTTTAATTGAAAATATCTGAACATTGAGATTCGATTATTAACATAAAAATAACTTTAAATAATTTAATTTTGCAAAACTCTAATCTATTTAGTATCATGTGACAAAGGCGCCATACAATTTTACACTAAGTCCCATGGGATGGATAAGGCTTTTTTTATCATTTGGTATATTCTTACACCGTTACTGATATATTTTTTTATTGAAAGAAATTGTTCAATTGATTTTTTAAATTTAAATTTATTAATTAAAATGATAATTTTTATTCATAAATATTATGTTTATATTTTTATAAATTTAAGTTGGAATAACGATTAAGTAATTTGTGCTGACTGACAATAAAGTATGTAAATTGTTACGGAATAATATAATATATTATTGCATAATGTTTATTTATTATCTTCAAACCAATTTTTTATTTTGTAGTAAACGGAAGTTAAGTCTGCATAACGCGGTTTCCACGTAACAATAATTATTTCATTTTCTCTTTCTAAACCTAAAGTAAAAACCGTGTTAAAATGTTACTTTACAGAAAGCTATCATAAAAATCTCTTTTAAAACTAAAATCATTTCGCTGTTAATAATACTTTGCCTCTAAAAAGTAGATTATTCGTCTTTTTTTTTTTAAGTTTATTATACATAAATTATCGTGCATGCAGAAAAAAAATAGTAAGAAATGATGAGTGATGATCACAAAATAAAAAATCTATTATAATCTTTTTTTTTGTAGTAATTTGAAAAAAAGTAATAAATAAAATAAAAATTAAGTAAAATTAAAATCACCTTTCTTCGAGCCATTCTATTAAAAACTGTTAACCACACACACCTTCGGTCGATTTTAAACGTTGATATGGTTTAAAATCAAAACTCAAAGTCTCCTGACCGTCGCAGTTCCATAGTATATTCGTTGTTAACTTGATCGAGTTCACTCCGCCAATCCCTAAATATCAAATCAATCTCTCGACAAAAAAAATCTTCTCCACCACAAATGAGTTTAACAATTATTTCTCCTTACCGAATCTCCATATTCTCGCGCGTATTAATACTCTCTCATCTACTTCAACACACTTTCGACCCACACTGTAAGACCAGCTTTGCAACAATAAATAAAACGTCGTTCGTATCCGTCAAAATTTTTTCAACGTAATGTATACGAAAGAAATAACGACCGATGAATGGAAAAAAAAATAAAATTGAAAAAAATAAAAACGAGAGAAGAAAGAGAAGAAGAAACAGCAGACGCGCGCGCGAGAAAGAGAGCCGCCGCACACGGTGTACAAAGTATAATCGTCGTTGAGTTTCAGAATGAGATAGTAGCCGTCAAGGAAGTTAATACTGATACCGATGTCCTGCCTTATTCACCCAACGAGTGTACACTTATATTACATATATACATGCATATATTTATATACGTACAACACTCGAGACGCGAGATTTCGAGAGAGAAAGAAAGAGTCAGACTATACACAGATATGCTCGCTTTTTTTCTCTCTTAATTTCTCTCTTTTTTTTTCTTTCACTTGATTACTCCCCTCCTACTACTTTTTTTTATACTCTCATATACTACTGGTTTTATGTGTATATTCGTTGTTTTTAAATTTTGAATTTTTAATTTTGAGATGCGAGTCAACACTGTTGGCTTTTATTGCTGATAATAATTAATTTGCTAATAGTTACGATATAATAAGATATGCTTATATTTTTTTTTTTTTTTGCCGATACGGTAATATATAGCATGTGAGTCGAGACGATAGATAACTGTTTTGAATATTAATTGAATTCGTTTTGCTTTACTTTTTTTTTATATGTTATAAATTTTAAACTAGTAAATTTATTTTCAATTATTATAGTAATCGAAGATATATTTTTTAATATTAAAATACATTAACATAAGATTTTTAATACAAAATAATAGTTTTTTTAATTATTATTTAATAAAAATTATTTATAAATTACTTATCTTCAATTTACAGAAATGGTTCGATTACGAAATTGATTCGGACGACGAATGGGAGGAAGAAGAGCCAGGAGAGTCACTGCGTGGTTCTGACGATGAAAAAGAAGAAGATCCAGATGATAACGAATATGATGTCGACAATGACTTTATGGTACCACATGGGTACGTTGATTTAAATTATAACCAAAATATTTTTTTTATTCAAATTTTTTTATTATTAAATATTTCTTTTGTTCATCGTAGATATCTATCTGAAGAAGAGATTATGGCGGATGAAGAAGAAGGCGAAGAAGACGATGACGAGGTACATATATTTCTTTTTTTATATTATAAATTTAATCTATCATAATTACGAACTTAATACTATTTATAACTCTATCGTTTAATTTTAGAATCCTGAAAAGCAAAAAACAAAATTGAAAATCCTCAACGAAAAGTTTGAAGCTGAAAG
Organism: Leptomastidea abnormis; assembly: GCA_030522805.1. Taxonomy (NCBI): domain Eukaryota; kingdom Metazoa; phylum Arthropoda; class Insecta; order Hymenoptera; family Encyrtidae; genus Leptomastidea; species Leptomastidea abnormis. Next base: position 19,684 of record JAPYZE010000437.1, read on the forward strand.
GAAGCAGAAAACCACGAAACTTCATCCTAAAGTCATTGGTTGCGTCTGGCTAAATAAAGACAACAGTTATCCCGAAAACAGTAAGATACCATCTCCCTTCAACATTTAAAATATACCTATTTATCAAATTCTTTAAAATTATAAAAAATTCAATTGAAATTTTTATTTTAGCACCAAGTCACACAGTTAGATTCTTAACTGCGCGTCAGGCATGGACTCGCGAATTGCCACTTACATTAACCGCTCCAGCTGACGGTGAATTCAACAGCGAGTGCCCAACACCTCAAAACAAGAACGTCATGATGAGCGCACTAAAAGAACGTACTTTGGAGGACGCGATGCCTGATCTTATACGTCTTCTACACGGTAACACAAATGGTCGCAGCTTTCTCGTTAAAGAGTTCCTTGAATTTTGGTCCAAACGTAAGGAGGATACACGACCGCTCCCAAAGATTCGGATGAAGCAAAGGATAGGCGAGGTGGCGAAATGGGGTCCCTGCCCGGAGCCAGGACCCATGCACGAGAAGATGTGCTGGTATGTAACCGAGGAGAATCGAGCTAAATATTTACCGGAAGAGACGCTTAGTTTGCCCAATCGTTGGACCTATAGCCTAACTCCTAAAAAGCGTAATGTAGCTTTTGCCGAGGCAATCGAAAAAGTGGCCGAGGAAAAGGAACGCGAGAAGGAGAAAAAGACCATGCCACTCATTACACAGTTTACCAAAACCCTCACCGCTGAGGAAATGCAAAAGCAGCTCGCGGAAAAAGCGGCTACGTCTAAACTGGCCGAAAAACCATCTAGTTCGGTACCCGTTACAAAAGTCACACCTCAAGGGGTCAAACCGCTCAAGCGCGTTGCTCTCATATCTCTACCTCGATGTGAATTCTTAGTATCAAAGTCACCGCGGGTTAGTCTTATCGACAAATTTGTATCTAAGGAATCGAGTGATGCGGAGAAGAATAAAAAAGAGGAAAAACCTGGCGAGGTTCAAGATGATGATGAATGCATGATTGTCGATACCTCCGACGAAATTGATGTCACGACAATCTCGACGGAGTCTGAAAGCGACAAAAATAAATCTGTTTGTTGATTTCTAACATGTAAGGGATAGGAGCAACACTCTTTAACAATATTTCATTGTGAAAATAGTTTTCTACATATTATTAATAATTAAAATGTTATGAAGATTAAAATTACAAATTTAAATAAAATTTTTTTACGTTACTTATCTAGCTTATTTTCATAATTATCAGTACTATAAATTTGGAATAAAATTAATTTTTCGTGTAACTTTGATCATCATTATGGACGACTTGGCAATCTTGTGCTCTTATGAAGTTATATGCAGCCATGTAGAAAGTACTTTTGGTGACTTAGTAAAAAAATTTAACAATAAAATTTTTTACCTTCTTAAACTTTATTTATGAACGATCAAGATAAATGAAGATTAATTTAAGATAAAATTGAAAAAAATATCCAGCAGTCTTTCATAATTTAAAGTTAAAACTATTTTCCTATGTTTTTGTACAAATTATTAATTGAATTTTCGATATTCAAACAGTGCCTAACTTCATTGCCTTATCAAATAAGAAAACGATTGTCACTCAACTATTACAAATCATAAGTAATTTAAAAAACATTTCTAAGAAATTAAAATTTTATTTTTTAACATTAATAATTTTATATTTAGTCAAGCTATTTGTATAGATTTCTTATCGTTTAAAAACTTTTTATTGTTATATCATTTTTAATAATTTCATAAACTGTTATATTCAAGTAATTTTGAGAGGTAACTCAATTTTAAATGTTATTTATAAAATCTTAATTTAAGAGAAAAAATTGTGTTTACTTTGTAACGTCAAAAACAGTGTAATACGACTAAGTAATAAGAAAAAAACCAAATTGTTTTAATATACAAAAAAAAAGGGAATCAGGTAATTCCTTTGGTTAATAATTAACTGACTTGTTTTCATAAATTTTATAAAACAAATTAAGTTTAAAATGTTTTGAAAAATAGAATTATTGGTTTTTGATATAATTGTACCTAAATTATTAAAAAGAAAACTTGCAACTCTGCAGATTTTTTACATAAACTTTGTCAAATACATCAATTTTTTAAGGCTTATATGAACTAAATCATTTATTTGTCAAGTTATATTTTAGTTTTCCAAGGTTTATTTTGTGTAAGCTAATTATTCATTGAAAAGTTAAATCAATTTCATTCATTAAATTATTTTTATATTTATATTATTAAGTTGTATAAAAAATTGATCTAATAAAAGTACATTATTACAAATTTACGTGTAAGTAATTGATATAAGTTTTTAAATTTATAAATCTATTTCATAATTTTTATTTATCAATTTTTTTTATTTATTGAAAATCAGAATTACAATACATTTAAAATTACATTAAATTACAATTTTAAAACGTAAAATCTGTAGAGGTAAATAAAACTACCTGTACGTAGTTCTGGCATCTTAAAAACTAAATTTTTTTCCAAAAGTTATTTGCTTTATTAAATACAATGACAACTATTATAATTATTCTTTAAAAACAAAGTAATCAAACATTTAGAATTTCTATAGATATTGACACATGTAGTTAATCGATCAACAGTTAAGATGAACCACAAAAAAGAAAAAGATGTAAAAATCGTCTTATATATAGGTAGCAAAATAAGAGAAAATGAGATAAAGAGTGAAGAGAGAGAGAGAGAGAGAGAGAGAGAGAGAGAGAGAGAGAGAGAGAGTGAGTGAGAGACGTGCCATTATATATATTTTAAAAACAAGCATCTCAAGCACAGAACCTGCAGAAGACCTTCGTCATCAAGCCTCGTCAATTCTATAGTATATGTATATATAGTTAGCCAACAAATTTTCTCTCTTACTCTCGCAAAAGCTTTACCTATATATATATATATACAACGTCTCTCAAAGCGATGTCTCGGAAAAGCACTTGGCACGCAGCAGCAGCAGCATCATCATCAATAGTAGAAAAAAAAAAGAAAAAAAAAAAATACAGCAAACCGTCCACAAGCCATGGTAAAAGCATAAAAGTGCAGTCTCGAGACAAACGGTGGTGTAAACAGGAGGAGAAGAAGGCGCAAAAACCAAGAAAGTAAAGTTGGAGACTGCAAGAGAGAGAGAGAGAGAGAGAGATTTTACGGTCGGTAGTTCGGAGGACGATGTTTTAAAAACCCGGCGCCTCAGGGATAATAATGACTGCAACAACGCTCTTGTGATATGTACGACCGAAAATTGCGCTGATGCGAGGACTAAGATCTGGCGAGAGAGAGAGAGAGAGAGAGAGAGAGAGAGAGAGAGAGAGAGAAAGAGCCTGATTGCTGGCAATTATCGAATTACTCGCGAGAGCTGCTGCTGCCACGTCGCCGACTTACTTATATGCCAGGCTAAATGATTCCAGTATCTGCACTGGACTCGCGTCCTTTTAACGTCGTCAGCGATCGTTATGATGGCATACAAACATCATACACATACATTTGGTTTTTATCATTTATAACCACAAGTGTTGTAAGTCTTGGTAAAATAAAAATTATATTTTTTTGCTTCTGACCAAAAACTATTCAGAAACTGTCTAAAGGGATGTTTCTTTATAGACAAAAGTATATCAAGACAAATTGATTTCTTTCATTATTTTTATTTTTGCTCTTTGTGAATAGCAAAATTAATCTTTTATTTCTCTAAATTACAATCAACATTATGCTAAAATTGAAACCGCACAAAAATAAGCGGCAGCGACATTTATATAGCCGTCTCTGTATAAAAGCCAGGCAGCTGTAAATTGACGCGGGTAGAAATAAAGAAAAAAAAAGAAAAGAAAGTACAATCCCAAATAAGAATTACCCCGCGGGTCTATACTGTAATAAAAATCTCAACCGAGAGAATATCTTCCTCTCTCGATTTCTTAAGTATCTGGTTGTATATATTTTTCAAAGCAAGTTCAAAGTCCTAGAATTGAAATCATTCTTTGGAGCAACTATATATATAGGTGTACTCGTCAAAGTAACTAAAGAAGTAAGAAGCGAGTTTTTAAAACGCGCAACTCTGCACTTGAAAATTATTGAAAAAAAAGAAATAAAAAAACAGAAAACAGAGACGAAATACACAAGTCTCCTAAGAGGTAAAAGCCAAGAAGCCGAACGATCAGCAAATCGATTTGTAGCCTTTGGCAATGTAGACTCTTGCGCGCGCGCGAGCGAGAGAAAAAGAAAAATTGTTCCGTCTTGGTTTCATCTTCTTCTTCTTCTTCTATACTTCTTGCACTTCTCGTATATATACTTATATAGTTGCAAAGCTAAAGGCATAGTATGTATAGGGAGACACATTCTTTGTGGCTAATCGGCCGCAGAAGTAAAAGACGAGTAAGGTAGGAGGAGGAGGAGGAGGAGGAGGAGGAGGAGAGAAGTATACTTTGTTGAGCCGGGCCTTGCGGCTATATGTATGCAATGCAGTATATATATATATATATATATATACACCACTGTAAAATAAAAAAATCATACTGGTAAAAAGTTGAACGCAGTCGCGCGCTTGTCTCAGCAATAACAGAAGCAGAACGATTTAACGAAAAAAAAGGGAAGAAAGAAAGGTAGTAGAAAAGATGAAGGAAGGATGACTTAGAGTTGTAGAAAGGAGTTGCTGTATTTGTGTGTATTATATATTTTGTTGCATAAAACAATGATGCTTATTGCCTAGGGGCTAGGCATTCGAAATAGTCTAAAAAAAAAAAATCTCATAAGATTTGCAAAAATTTTTAAAAATTTTTAATACTCTTGAAAATTATTTGAAACTCTCTAAATCTTATGGAAAAAAAAAAAATTGTGAAAAAATTTGACTAAACTGCTTGTGCATCACAGTTACTATAAAGAAAATAATATTGATGGTATGGAAAGAGAGCTTTATTAATCCATTGAATCTTTGAACATATGCATATGAATATGTAGTAATAGTAATATTAGAGGAGTAGTCGTAGTAATAGTGGTAGTAAGTAGTAGTGGAGGTAAAAAGGGCATGCTAGCTTATAGCCAAGGCTTTTTTTTCTCTTTCGTTAGTGTGAGCTGAAAAGACAAGGAGCCAAGCTAGACAAGCTTCGTCTAGGTATATGCTACTCTTCTCTAATGTTATAGGTATACCTACATGTATAGCCTTATTGCGCTTATAGCTTGCGTACGTTGGGTTTGCATAATGCTTGCAAGAGCACTAGATTTTTTTTTGTTTGGTTTTTTATTGTTCTTTATTTTTGTTTTACCGTACTGACTGGGCTTTTCTTTTTCAGCATGGAAAATCTCCCTGTTGTGGAAGGATTTTTTTTTACCCATTCTCTTTTTATAAGCTTATCTTTCTTTTTTTAAGCGCGTTAACTCATTATTTCGAGTTGCGCGTATATTAAGGTAGTATGCTTTGGAATGAAGAGCGAGAGATGAGGAATATACGTGTGTCTGTATATTATGCGGAAAATGTTACGCTTTGATGTGATACTAATTTTTTTTTTTTTTTTTTTGTGGGAGGAGTGATGAGCATTGGCTTGTTTTGTTTTCGGCTTTATTTGGGATTTTACATGTTAACAAGAGAAAAAGAGAGAGCTTGCTTGAAAGGTAGAAAAGGGGGGTAGAAAGAGGGATTAAAATTAATTGGCAGAAAAGAATGTTTCTTTTTTTTTTATTTTGGAAAAGGGAAAGGGTCAAAAAATAAACGAAGTGTATATGTTTGGGTTGTATCAATGTGTTTTGTTCATTTAATATAATGTTTTTGTTTTTGTTTGATAAATGTTAAAAAGAAACAAAAGAGAGTAAGTGTAAAAGTTTTAAAAAAAATAATTTTTGTTTTTTATTCAATAGGATGTTTTAAATAATAAATATGTTAAAAAATAAGTGAGATTATGAATTATATATAGAAAAATTTTAGTAAGAATTCAGGCGTATGAATACGTTAGTAGAAAAATAAGTAGTAAAAGACTGGGTATGGTAAGACGTACTTTAAATTTCATGTTTTAAACAAGTATTTTGTACAAATTCAAAAAGTATAATCTTAAAAATTAATAAAAAAACAATATTAAATATAAAATAGACATCTATCAAAATAAAAAAAAAAAAAAAAATTCCCATCAAATAGAAAGTATCGATATAGAATGAGTAAAAGTTCAATTCATCTATAGTATATAGAGGTATCGAGGATCGTAAACCTATTCGAAATCCAGTTAACTTTATATCCAACTGGCAATTGCGTGAGTTTCTTCTTTTTTTTTTTACAGCACAGCAGGGACGCAAAGATAGAAAAAGAAAAAAAAAAAACAAAAGCAAAAAAAGTAGATGTAGCAGTATATGAGAATGTGGTAGGTATCTATATACACATATAGTTTTAAAAGGTACGCAACCTATATAACGGCGAGATACACCGAGATGCAGTACATATAATATAGCGGGCTTGCAACAAGGGTGTAGCCAATGGCGGCGACGCGTCATACAACCCAGAAAGGAGTAGATATTAAGCGCAGGTCGTCTCTTTCTTCCTCCTCTCGTAACCTTTTTCTTGGATTTCCCTTGGACTCATGTATATGAGCAAATCCACAAAAAAGGAACTGTTATATGGTACAAAAATTTTTTTTTTTTTCAATTTTGAGGTACGTTCCTGATTGAGGCCGCATTTTCTTCGTTAGGTCATATACATAACGAAAAATATTGGTCCTACGTGAAATATTTATTGTGACACACTTTTTTAGACTTAATTTCTAACTCATTTGTCTATAACATTTTTTTTTAAATAAAATATAAAAACGATTCAAAAAAGAGATTTACAAGCTTGAAAAAACCTAAAATTTGGTTTTTTTAACCAATTAAAAACATTGTTTAGAACCAAAGATACAAGCTTGTAATTTCAAACCAAGACCATTTTTCCATATTATACAAAACTCTTAATTTAAAATCTTTTTAAAAATAGCAGGTAAGTTTTTTTTTTTATCACGTAGATACACACGAGTATAAATTTCTTATATCTATATATCTATAGCAATCTTCTCTATTTCTTTTACCAATCCTTATACATACACACTCACACTATAGCACAGCTACCTGTCCTCTTCAATCTCAAAGTAAAAAGTATCCTTCACGAGACTACCGAGACCAGCCGAGTTTTTCCTCCTCCTCTTCTTCTTCTTCTTCTTTTTATCTCTCTCTCCAACCGACGAGCTCCCGAGCGCCCGAGAGATAACGACCGAGTCGACGGAAGGACGGGTCATGGGGTGGTAAGAGGGTGAGTGAGAGGGGGAGGGGAGAGGATAGAAGAGGCCAAGACCCCTTTTGCTACTTCTCTTCTGACCTCGCTCTCTCTCTCTCTCTCTTTTCTCGAGTCATCCTTCTCTGTCCTCCTCCTTCTCCTCGTACTACTCCAAGCCCTACAGTTTCTCTCCTCGTTTTCTCTCTCTCTTTCTGTCGGTGTACTCTTTTCTTTCCTTGCGCTCGCTTTTCCTACGCAAGCATACTCACTCACTCACTCACTCACTCTTTCTCTCTCTCTCTCTCTCTCTCTCTTTCTCGACCTTTTATACCACGACGCGAATGCTATTCCTCGCTAGCTCCTCAAGTTCTCTCTCTCTCTCTCTCTCTCTTTCTCTCTCTCTCTCTCTGTGCTATCTTACCGAGTTTTTCTTCACTCGAAACTGCTTTGCTACATCTTTCTTCTTATTCACTCTCGTAGCTTTTTTCTTTTGGATATATATCTATATGTACTCGTGACTTTTTTTGCGCCTGCCTTTCTTTATCTTCGTAGACGGCTATGGTCGTGTGTGTGCCTTCCTGGCCAATCTCGTAAAGTAGAAAAAAAGAAGAAAAAAAATGTGGGGTGGGTATACACAACGAGTGTAGGCAGTGACAAACAATGATATAAGTTTTGAAATCTTTGTAGTCGCAATGTTGATTGAATACACTTTTTTTTTAAATATGGACTATAATGGAATGTCTTTAAATTATAAGTTTACCACTATAACCATAATCTTGCATATTGATATTTTTTTTCTTTTAATTTACACTATTTGTTAGGTGTAGTGTGCATGTGAGAATATTTTAGTACGATAGCAAAAACAAAAAAAAAAACAGCCTTTATACGTGCAAGCAGCCTCGCTTGACGCTATTTTTCTTTATTACATTAAAAACGTACGTACGTACAGGTAAATTATATAGAATTTAACACAGCAGCAGCAAAAAGCAACTGCACGTCGATATAATCATATCGCATGTCAAGGCTTTCACGCGAATAATGGTGAGTGAATGAAGGATGAAAAAGAGAAGAAGGGAAAGGAGGGTGAGTGGTCCCAAATAATATAATTCTAGCGCGCACGACTAAGCGATAGATAGAAAGAGAGAGGTAGAGACAGACATGGACCACCGCGGACCACTCTATAATCTAAAATTGTCGAGGATTGCGGGAAATTTTTTAAAAAGCTGAGATATTATGCTGGTATTTATATATATCTTTCAGCACACCGTTTCCTTTTTTGAACGTGTGTGTTAATATTGCATGTGTTTGAACACATAATATATGGGCTACTTTTACTGTTCGAAAGACGTCATATGTATTGATGGAACGAACATGACATTTGTTTATACTGACCCATCTTTATTTCTTACTTCTGTAACATAGTTCTTACGCTTAATTTTTTTTTTTTTATTTCTATTTATTAGTCCCTTGCGTACGGGTCATTTTGGGACTTTAAGTTTTTGATTAAAAAGAAGGCGTCAAAAAAACACCTGAAATAATTCAAATATGTATTTTTGACCCTCTGCGCGTGACGAAACAATTTTTTTCTGCTGTCGCAGGCATGAAAAATTGTAGACGCACTTTGGGAGGAAATAAAGAAGCCTAAGATCACTACGATCCCATGATCTGAGACTTTCTTTATTTTTTCTCCCTAGGTGCGTAATATACTATTTAACTGCAAAAAATTTTTTTTTTTAAATGTCATTGTTACTGGTAAAATATTGAAGATTTTCACTAATTCCGGTTGACTATAAGGTACAACATTAAAATTAATAAAGTGTAATTTATAATTATCTTTATTGATTTCTGATACAAATATTACCAAAGTAATTAACTTAATATCCCATAAAGAGTTCACTAATCATTTGTTGCTGATAAAAAATTAATAAATGAATAATAAAAACAACTATAAAAAAAGCAAGAAAAATTTTTTGGAACATATCTCAACTTTTACAGCAAATTTTGAATCATTGCAATTCTAGCAGGAGAACCGCATGTATACATTAAAAAAAAAAGAAACAAAATCGATTAGACTAAACGTAGGCTATTTGCAATGTATCCTATATACACTATATATATATACATCTCATCCTGCATAAAATGCCCGCTATTCAACTACGCTATATATAGTGAGAGCGCAGCCTTGAATTTGCATGCGCAGCTTACTCGGAAGTAGAATAATGAGTAGGGGATATAGTATTATAAGAAGGAGGGGAATGAGGATAGTACGAAAGAAGCAAAATTATGAAAATTCGCCAAGACTTCGTGACGGTATAACGTATAAGAGAGAGAGAGAGAGAGAGAGAGAGAGAGAGAGAGAGAGAGAGAGAGAAGTTAAGGAGAATAAGAGGGTATGGTATAGAAAGAGGAGAAAGAGCAGAACTAGCACGTGCACCTGCGCAGCGTAGTATAGTACCGGTGTATAGAGGACTTTGCTTTTCTCTCGATGGGAGGCCAAAAAAAGAGAGAAGATGGTGCTAAGGTTGCAGTATAGTTATAAGGAGGACGCTCTCGCAGATTGAGTTTAGAAAACACCAGCAGCGGTGGAGATTTATGGATGAAGTAGGTGTATAGGATGGTGGGGTAAAGGAGGGTGTGTGGCGCCGGTGCGCCATGTAATGAGCCTTATACACCCCATTCCTCCTCCTCCTCCTCCTCCTCCTCCTCCTCCTCCTCCCCCTACTCTTGTTTCTTATAGTATACTACAGTTTTTTGGTATTCATTTTACCAAGCTCGCTCTCGCGCGCGACGCTCTCACTTTGGAAGCCGCAGGGCTTTAAGATTACCATAAGATCTTACTTTTCTCTCTCTCTCTCTCTCTCTCTCTCTCTTTTTTCGTTTACGCTTATTTAGGACCAGCTGTACCACAGCAGCCACTGACTTGTGTGTGTATACTTTTTCAAAATTTCGCGTGAGCGCCTGCGCTTCAATGATGAAAAAGCTTTATTACGTTAATGTCGTCCCTTCTATCGGTCTGCTGCTTATACTTTTTTTTGGTTACGCTTAAACGAGCTTAATTCTTTTTCTTTTTTTTATGCTTTCAATCTTGTTTTGCCTGATACATTTTTTATTCAATCACTGCTCGTTATTATACCTACTTCTTGAACTAAATTTGCACTTTTTATGTACACACATGTATATATCTATATCATTATATTGTTACAAGATAATAATGAGTTATTTTATAAACAGCTCATACTCATAGACACGCGTATATATCAGGCAATAATATAATCTCAGTCTTGTACAAAAGTATCATTTTCTCCCATACACACACACACACACACACACACACATATGTATTGTAAAAAGCTCAAAGATGTATAATAGCGTTATAGGTTGTCAATCAACAGAAACACTGCATATTATAATATGATATGAACTCAGGCATTCGCTCCTCTAAAATTATCTTCGACTCCAGCAGCAAGGTCGGTTAAAACGACACATACACACACACGCACACACACACACACACACACACACAATACTTATAAATGTAATACACGCCAATGAGGATTCCGAACATGCAGACTTGCACTTACATGAGGGAGAGAGAAAGATCGTGCGAGATGAGCGTGATCGTGATCTGAAAGTTGAAACGTTGCTGGGGTTGAAAAATTCAGAAAATCCCTTTAACGACCCGTCTCACTCACTCACTCGCTCACTCACTCTCTCTCTCTCTCTCTCTCTCTCTCTCTTTCTCGCGATCGGTTACTCTTAAGAACCCACACACATACACACACGCACACACTTCTCTACATTCCGCTTACACACAAGATCTCGCATACTGAAACTGCACTCTTTGCACAGAAGAGAGAGAGAGAGAGAGAGAGAGAGAGAGAGAGAAATCAGTCTCTTTCCGTATAGCTTCACTCACATTATACATATACGTGCGTGGTCCAGGGTGCAAAAGAGAAGCACAAGTAGTTAAACACAAAGTGTGTGTGTGTGCGTGTGTGTGTGTTGTTGCCTGCCTGCCCACCACCACCACCGCTACCAGCGTGAGAAAGTCCGCTTGAGAGAGAAAAAGAGATATATACGATGAACCTATATATCGTGCGAAATCCCGGCAGTCAGATAGACTACTCTCGCTTAATATATGTGTGTATACATATGTGTGGATATGTGGTTGTATACCTAAATGTATGTATAAGTACATAAAAAAACATTAAGAGCAGTAGTAGTAGTAGTAGTAGTAGTAGTAGTAGTAGTAGTAGTAGTAGTAGTATTAGTATTAGTAGCAGCTTCCCTCTAGAACGCTTTGGACTTGCGTTCTCGCTCGCTTGGCGAGCACGCGCCCCCTTAGATTAGCGGGCGCGAAAGTAGCATGCGAATGCATACTACTAATACTGCTACTACTACTACTACTACTATTATAATAATATTCCCTCTCTCTCTACTCGCGTCCTGCTTCTTTTTTTTTTTTTACCTACCTCCCTTCTCCTTTCCACGTTTTCTTCCCCTTACCGCTTATATATACATATAGGTATAGGTGTATCTTTATAAAGGTTTCGGCTTTGGTCTGGAATTTTCATTGATGTGGTAATGCTGCAGACACCGCTCTCGAACGCGCGCGTGTGCTCTAGTAGTCATTGATGGGAACCCACGCGCCCTGCATGCTCTTGGCTCTTCAACTGCAGGGGAGATTTTTGGTGGGGAGAAATATATATATATATATATATATATATATATATATATATATGTTTCGTGTTTTACTACTGATGTTGTTGCTGCTGATGATGTTGCTTGCTGTTTCATTTGAGAGAGAAGGAAAGGAATTCTTGCGTGTATTTGTGTGTGTGTGTGTGGTTTTCTTTCTCTCTTTTTCTATACTGAAGCTAATGGTAGGCAGAGGCATGTGATATTGTATGGATTTAATTGAGCCCCCTCCCCCCTTAACTCTGAACAGATCATTCGACCCCGCGGCTTCTTTTTCTACTTATTTTTCTTCGTCTTCGAGGCTACTTATTTTTTTTTTCTTCTTATTCTTGCATGACAAGAGGTCGTAAGGTAATTTTTGCTTTGATGGACTTGGTTGGACGATGTGAATGAGTTTGGTTTTTCTCTCAATGTTACGTATAGCTGGATATGGTATTATAATAGATATACACGATTGAGGCATTTGAATTTGTTTGTGTTTTTTTTTTTTTGGAATACATTTGAAATGCAATTGAGTTAGCAATAGATTTGTGCTTTTCTTTTTCCTTATTTCTTCTTATTTATGACCTTTTGTTTTCAATATTAGTGTACTTTTTGAGTGTATCCTATTATTATTTTAATTACATGTTTATTATTCTTATTTCTGTTACGACTGGTCGCTTGTGTGACATATGTCAAATTAAATTGAATGACAAAATATAAAATATGTTAAATGTTTATGATTAAATAAACAATTTAATTTTGTTTATTCATGTAGATGTAGTACTAGATCTTAAAAAAAATTATATATTAATAAAATTAATACTTTTTATTGTTGTTGCTTTGTGAAAGTTTTTTTTTTATATTTTACTTTTTTAAATAAAAGTAAATACATTCGTAAAAATTATAAAAACTATGCCTTCGAAAAAAAAAAAAAAAATTTTTATTGCATTTAATAATTTCAAAATTTTTCATAACTACAAAATTATTCAACAAACAAGAGAGTTATGAAATACTTAATTTTGAAAGAAGTAAAGTAATAAAGCGGACTTGAAGTTGCTCAGTCAGCAGAGAGTAGACTTCGCAAACCACATGTCGTGGGTTCGATTCTAAGCGCTCGCTGTTCTGGACTTCCAAAGCTCTACCTTGAAATTCACTCATTAGAGTGTCAAAAAAACTTTCCACCCATAATTATTAAAACCATTTCTCCCGGGCGTTGTAGAATCGCGAAATAAATTGAATTTAAAAATTTTTTTTTCTTTTGAAAAATTAGATAAAAAATCTCAACTTACTAGTAATAACATCAATATATTATATCTTAACATCTTAATTATCAATTGATTAAAATATTTCTTTTATTCAAAGTTTAATAATCAATATGATAGAATTTATTACTTTTCTTTATCCATCATTATTATTCTATCAAATGTATTTTGTTCCTATATATTGATTGATGAAAAAATAATCATTATTTGTTAATAATACAGTATAATAATAATAAAAAAAACCAAAAGCTATACATTTACAATCCAAAAAGACTGCTTTATACAAAATAGCCGAAATGCACGCATTCGTACAAGCTCACTTGCAAGCTCCATGGTATAACTATATGTAAGAAAGCTACTATTTGAATTTGTGGGTGCTAGCTGTATGTAGTTTTGGTAAAAGATAGTTTCCGTAATTGGCTCGTTTGTGCCAAGTTTAAATGAAAATCAATGTTAGGTAACAGTGAGAAAGAGAGAGAGAGAGAGAGAGAGAGAGAGCTATACGGCTGAAATCTTGAAGGAGTTAAAGCTCTTTGATTGGAAGCTTTCTCTCTCTCACACTCTCGTTTACTCACTCGCAAGCTTCTCTCCTATCGATTTTGCAACTTCAACTCGATGTTTCACGATATCCATACTCTCTCTCTCTCTCTCTCTCTCTCTCTCTCTCTCTCTCTCTCTCTCTATCTCTATCTTTTTCTCTTTGCCGTACTTTCGTCTTGAAACAAATTAGTTTTAACAAACTGCGTTAGATTTTACTTTGAATTAAAAAAAAATTTATATATATTTATCATTTTGAAAATTAACTAATTTCAATTAAATTTAAATCAAATCACATTAGAGCTAAAATATATAATATAATAATTAACTTTTTTTTCAAATAATAAATCATAAAAATTCTTCTAAACCTAAGCATCAACAATAAAACATATAGGATAAAGGAAAGTTATCGAGATACAAAGGGCGCAGCATAGTAGATAGAGAATCCCAGTATAACTCGTAACACTGCAGCTATATACACACCGTAAGCTCCGTCGTCCTTCTGCATAATGCATCCGAGACGTCTCCGGCTTTCTCTCCTGAGAGGTAGCCGAGAGAGAGAAAGAGAGAGGAGGTCGTTGGGTGGTAGGTAGGTAGGTGGGTGAGTTCAGAGAAGCTATATATCAACCCCTTGTCGTCCTCTCCTAGCTACCGAGAAAGAGAGAGAGAGAGAGAGAGAGAGAGAGAGAGAGAACGGTTGCTGCCCCCGCTACTCGACCCTTTTTCCCCGGGTCAACTCTCAGAGTGCACACACACACAACCCTCTCGTCTTCCTCCTTCTCTTCCTCTCTCCCTACCTTTTACTCCTTTTCAGCGCGTCCTACTCCCTCTTTCTCTTTCTCCTTCCGGCTGCAGTCTTATACATACACAGCTACATGTACACTTGCAGAGAGAGAGAGAGAGAGAGAGAGAGAGAGAGAGACCGAGGAGTGGCCGCTCCGGTGAATCGATAGTCATTCCAAGAGACCTGCCTCCAACACACCAACCCTACCTTGCTACCTACTGCAGCTATATCCCAACGTCTCCTATGCTTTCTATATATAATCCTTGAGAAAGAGAGAGAGAGAGAGAGAGAGAGAGAGAAAGCTTTTTCTTGCAATGATCTGGGAAAGAAGAAGGAAGCTTGTGTGTGTGTGTGCGTGTATAATGAAAGATATGGCTGATTCTTCCGGGAAGGAGTGATCTTTTTTTTTTTTACTTAGAGGGAAGCTGCTGCGTAGTTCGTTCGATTAATTGCGGTTGAATAAGTGGATGTGAAGGTGGGATGACTTGAGGTTTTTGGTACCGGTAATACCTGCATATGATATCTGTGTAAATGATGAAGATGTGTACATATATTATGTCTTTTAATAATAAGGTGAGCTTGCGGGGTTTGTTTTATAATTTGGGTTGGAAATTTAATGTATTTTGATATTGATATTTTAAGGATGACATTTTTTGTTGATAAGAGAAAGATTGGTTTATGTGAATTAAATTAATTGCTTTATTTTAATAATTTGGGAATATAATATATGTTGATCAGAAGAGTGAAATAAAAATGCATTTTAAATGTAAAAGTGACTCAACTTTCTATCTTGAAATAACCTTTGTTTTAAAAAATGAAAAAAAAGAAAACTTTTTAAGCATTCATATTACTCAGCTACGAGTTATCATAAGCTAATTATTTTCTAGAGAAATGAGTACGAGAGAGAGAGCTTCTCTCGCTCAAAGTCAAACTAAACTCGGTATGTTTTTCAAACTTTTTTTTTCTTCTTTTTTTTTTTTACTTTCCAAGCAAAATGTACTTGAAGGTAACATAAAAAATTTGCCAGCAGTAGTGGAAGAAAAAAAAATTTCTGAAGAAAGTTAAAAATAAAGAATAAGTTAAAGAAGCAAAAAAGGAGACCGAGTGAAAAGTATAGCAACCTGTGCTAGTTCATCTCTACAAAGTGGAAAAACTACATGTATATATAGGTATAGATAAGATATAGGAAGTGACTAAGGGATGAGACAACGTTATATGTATTATAGGGTAGGTATACAGCGCAAAGGAAGATGCAGCGAAAGACTCACTTGGAAACAAGAAAGTTTAACAGAGTGTATATAGTTGCAAACGTAGGTGATATATTGTGAGGAAAGCCGCATGGTTTAATCAAGGGAATGAAAATGCGCAGCTAAAGAAGATATGTACGTATTGAGATTGTATGAAATGTGACCTGTTATTGTGTTTAATATGTGTACAGCAATGAGGATTTACAAGATAACAAATGTTTAGAATAAAAAATAATATTTGTTTTTTGAATTATTTACAATAGAAAATGTTGTATGATAAAGGTGAAATTTTATAAAAATATTACGTTTTCTTTATTAAAATGCAATTATTGAAAATGAATAAATTAATTGCTTAAAATAAAGGTTCCAGCATACCTACATCCAAAAAAATTGAATTGAAAAATTCAACTAAAATATACCAAGAAAGAAGAAGAACCAGCACAAATTTTCGTCGACAAAATATTTTCCCGTCGTGCATTTTCCTCCCGGAATTATCGACTACTCTGGTTCTCCGGTAAAAGAAAGCAGAGAGATATAGAGAGAAGACCAGCTCGAAGTCTCTCGTTGCAGCTGTAGCAGAAATCGCGATAGCTATAGATGCACCCTAGATAGCATAGCTCTGGGAGAGCAGTGGATTGGCTGAGTCTCCAGTATATATAGCGCAAGCTATAGCAGTCGTCCTCGTCGTCTTTGGATCGATGTCGGTGTGACGTTGTCGTCGTCGTCGTTGGTGTCCGGTCACACAGGAGCAAAAGAGAGAGGGTTCGAGTAAGTCGCCGCGCCCGCCCGGGCGAGGAGGTAAGCTCAGTACCTAGTACGACGACGTCTAGGTATGGTATATATCTACTGAAAAGTCGCGCGTCGCGGCGCTTGCGCGCGGGTCTTGCCTCTCCTCTCCCAGGTTATCTACTACTGCGAGTAGCAAACTCCCTCTCTTCTCGACCAGCAAAGCGCACAGAGACACCTGATTCGCCGACCCCTACCACCACCATACTCGGAAGCGACAATCTTCTCTATGGTATATTATACCTATATTGCGCGGGCGAGCGTGGGTGTTTGTCACTTTCCGACACACAACCTCCCCTCTTCCTCTCCTCTTGTACACCGACGACTACCAACCTCGCTTCTATATCTATATACTGACTCCCTACTACCTCTTCAACGATTTCACCTCCCTCACTTCCTCAACCTACCGTCTTCTAAAGGCTTCTCGCTATACCTATATGTTTATATATACGAATATACACTGTCGCCTTTTGTCAACTTGCGGGTGGAGCGACGCAAAGCTATACCCAAGCTATCGTCTTGATGCGCAGGGTACACGCCCTAGAACATGTTTTTTTTCTAATAGATTTAAATTTTTTAAAATTTTACGATGATAAAATAATTTTGTAGATTACTTACAATTTTTCATTGTTTTTTATTGTATCTCTCTAAATTGCCTTCGAGTGTAAATTTCACTCGAAACCAAAAGAGTATGGCTCTATTTTTTCTGATATTCGAGTAAAGTTTACTCAAACCGAGTGAGCGAGACACTCGAACATAAGAAAAAATAGAGCCATACTCTTTTGGTTTCGAGTAAAATTTTCACTCGAAGGAAATTTAGAGAGTAAATAATCAATGAATGCGTATGAGACAATTAAAAAAATATCAAATTATGAAAAAAAAAAATATTTAACTGATTGTATCATAATTATAAAGACACATGTTGTCAAGACAAAAAAAAAAGAAGAAAATGCAAAAACTAATTCCTAACGTATCTACAACCTTAGAATCTATCCCATTTACCACTGTATATATACGTGTATAACTCGCAGCTATACATAATCCCTTAATCCGATCTATAGCATAGCCTCTCCGAGGCTAAATCGATGCGCGGCTTTTTTTAGTGCAGATCCCAGCATCTATACCTATATGGTACAGACTCTAATACAGTAGTAGTAGTAGTAGTGTGCACTCTGCAGCGTTGATTGCTTGGACCACTGGTGTAATGGACGAAGCAAGATCGACATATAGGAGAATATATAGCTCCGGGAGGCTGGACCATCAGGGCTATACATATACGTATGTAGGAAAAAGAGAGAGAGAGAGAGAGAAAGAGAGCGAGGAAGCTGAAGGTATTAATAACCGGTAGTCGGTGACCGATAACCCGAGGCCTACCTATATACTCGATCCCTTATATATACTTTATAATATATACATATACGTACACGATGTGCCGCGGATAAATATAATACCAGAGGTGGTATTGATGAGTGCGCTTGAACTATCGGCTATACTTGCTCCTTTATATTTTTTTTTTTTTTTTTTTTTTATTGAAATATTTGATTTATCTACGTTATATCCGTCTAATATATAGTAATAGTAATCTTTCTATTTCTGAGCTTGCAATATGATTAATTAGCCACGTAACGCAATGACAATATTATTAACGAGGTTTTTATAGATCATTCATTTGAAAAAAAGTTTAGTTGTAATATTCAGTTAACGTGACCACACTGTGTTTGTATTAGCTTATTCACGGAAGTTAAGCAGTGCAGCTATATAAAAATATAATAAAAATAAAAAATTTTATATTCTTCTATATGATTAAATTCGAAAAAAAAACGAAGTGGAAGACTTTTACATGCACAAGTATTATAAGCATCGTCGTGCAAGAACAACATGTGTATAACAAGCTTGTGTATATAGTAGCTTACGCATTAAATCATACCGCGAATGATTACCTCGAATATTCCAAAATAATATTTTACCTATGACTATTATATATAGCTCGTCTCGCTTTATTTTTTTTACTTGGTATAGTGTCTATGCATTTGCTATATATGGTATTTGTACACTATAGCATCCAGAAGCCAATTTAGTCGCTTGTCTAGCAGTAGACCTTCTAGAAGCTTCTTTTCTTTATTATCTATGAACTTTCTCTCTTCTAGTCACTATATATCCCGCGCAAAGTGTTTCCGCGTTTACTTTGGCTTATTTGGTGTATATATAGGTATATTCGCGTTTTCGCGCATTAAGTGTTTTCATATTTACCTAAGTCGATTGGTGATGATTTGTGCATCCTTGTGTATAGGGTATATATTCTAGAAGAAAAATATTATTGCTTCGTCATTCTAAGATGCGAGATATAGTTTAGTTTAAAGCTTGGAATGTTATATAGGTTGAACCACTTGATTATTTATCTGGTTTCATGACTCAAAGCACATCTGATTTATTCAGGCTATGTGATATGTTGAACTTTTTTTTCAAGTTTATCTGTGGTATCTGTGGTTATATTAACTGAAAAAAAGAAAGAATTTTTATTTTATAATTTATTAGTTATAAATTGATTTTAATTATTTTTTTAATCATATTAGTTCTTATAAATAAATGATTTTATTTATGATTAATTGAATAATAACTTAATGTTCATGAAAATAAATACAGAAGTCAATTATGTTTTTGTTTTATTTTATTTGTTCATTAATTTATTTTTTTATTATTTTTTTTTTTTTTAAATATTAAAATAATTATCGATCAATAATTATTATACCTACATATAATCATTAAAGACAATAAAATAAAAAAAACCATCCTTACTCATTTTTTTCTCCGCAACTTCAACATTTATATATACCTATAGGTCTGTAAAAACCCAGCTCCTTTACCAATATGACATTGCGACATTTTTTTTATCCTACCTCTGTCAGTCAGTCAGTACGTACCGCCCACGCTTATACTCACAGTCCACGGTTGAAGAAAAAAAAAGAGGATAAAAAAAAGAGGATAGCAAAAGCAGGGGACTCTCAGAGAAGTAGGCGGGATAAACGTTGGTATATACGCATATATATACATGTCGTTGAGTTTGCCACACGCAACAGAAATAAGGGGGGAAAAGACCGACTCTCGACGACGAGAGGGACAAGTATATGCGACAGGGAGAACGTGAGATTGTGTGTGTGTGTCGCCCGCAACAAGCCGGAGGACGCAGGCGACAGTCAGGATTGGCCGGACTCGGGGACAGAGGCGTGGTTAACCTCCGGTGTACATATATATGTCTTTCCTTGCTTTCTCACTCTCTCTTTCTCTCGCGCTTCTCTCTCTCTCTCTCTCTTTCTCTTTCGCGTTCTATACCCGACTCGATAATTATCGTGTCCCAGGCAAGAGAAGTCGGAGTCTGGTCGAGGTCGCGCCTGGCGCGCCATGCTTATTGCTATATATCTATACACGACCCGAGCAAATGCCAGGTTGCTCCTGCTTCTCGTTCTTATTATTCATTTTTTTTTTATCTTTTCTTTTTTTTTTTGTATTTGAGTGAGCTGCATTTTTTTGCTGTTTAATGCTGGGGATGGAAAAGGAAAGAAGGTGTAATGGTTAACGACGAGTAATCAGTAAGGGTTGTTTTTTTGTTTTTATTATTATTTTTTTTTTTTAATTTTTTTTTTTTTTTTTACTTGATAAAGATGCGTGTTTAACACGCTCGAGAGAGAACTAAATCGTGCACAAGTTCTTTGGTTGGACGTTGAGATTTTTTTTTTTTTTTTTTTTAAGGAATGATTGGCGTGGGAAGGATTTTCTTGCAAGGTATGCGAAGGACGTTGGATGGCTGGGGTGTTAGTTTCTTTTCAATGTGATCTTTTTTTTTTTTTTTTTTTTTTTTTTTTTTTTTTTTTTTTTTTTTTTTTTTTTTTTTTTTTTCTTTGTTTTTTTTTTTTTTTTTTTTTTTTTTTTTTACGTAGATATAACACCGCTGTATATTAGAGCTCCACAAATTTTTAGTGCGCGACAGAACACGTGTAGTCTGGTATCGTTAAGTTGAAGGTGAAAAATTTTCATAATTAAATTCAGTTTCTATAGACGAATCACATATAAATCATTAAAATAAAAGACTACTTAATATGTACAATAAAGTAAGAAACAATATTTAATGTGTAAATTTTTTTTATACTTTTTATAGGTATTATGCTGTATCAACTAATTTGAATAATTTGTATAGCTTATCAAAACCCACATTTTAGTAGTCTTATTAACGTTTAAAACGTCTATTTTATAATGTGGTTTGTACAGTTGATTAGTTTTGATAAGAAATTTTTTTATCACATTTGGTATGCTTGTAAATTTTATTTTACAGTATTTTTTATAATTTGTTTATAAAATCTCGTAAAATACTAATAAACAATTTTTATACAAAAAAAAAAAAATAATAAATATATTTAGATTTTCAATTTCAAATAAAACAAACACAAAATGGAGAAAATAAAATGGAATATTTCCATCGCCTTTTAATACATTGTAAGTTCAAAAATGCTTTTCATCAAGTACAGAGAGATACTCAAATTACAAGCTTTGCGATAAATTTATAAACGAGGGGAGAAGGAGAGTAAGAGAGAGAGAGAGAGAGAGAGCTTACTATTCATCAAGGGCTGGGATCTATATTATATCGAGTAAGTGAGTGAGCACACACGCGATGATGAGTCGCACGAAAAATATATTTATTTCTACCAATTGAAAAGAAAAAAAAGAGGTAGATATACCTAGTTATAATAGGGGGAGGTCGATATCGGTGAGCATGTAAGTCGTGTGTATATACATAAACCATCTCAGGATGAGATCGCTCTTACAATCTCACGCAGGAGCTCCTCTAAGCGCTCACACACGCACACGCGCGCGCACACACACACACACACACACACGCGTATTAGACATAAAATATATACCAAATAGACTATTGATGTGTGCTTGTTGTTACTGCTGCTGCTGCTACCATTACGTCCACATATAATTGGGACACACGTTAAAAGCGTACGTATTACTCGCTGCTGCTGGTCGATCTCATCGCTTGTACTTATAGGTATATGGTAGATTACATAATTATACGTATAAATAAAATTCTAGTAGAAGAATTTAATTAAAAAGGGCGGGTAATGAAAAAAGAGATGACATATTATAATCAAGAGAGATAGAGAGAGAGAGAGAGAGAGAGAGAGAGAGAGAGAGAGAAAAGAGACGACAAGTGCGAGAGTGGCGCGGCATTCCGATAATCGCACGACGCGCGAAAGATAAGTACAGCGTTTGCGTTGGTGCAGAGCGCGTGCGGATTGGACTGTCTTGAGGGGGTGTAAAATGAGAGAGATGGGTCACGCGAGATATAGCTGACCTCGGAATTTCTTTCTCTCTCTCTCTCTCTCTCTCTTTTTCGCAGTGTATATAGAGAGCGCGCATGGCCTTACCCATATATGTATATCCACCCAACCACCCTTTCTCGCTTCTCTTCACTTTGTCTTGGTATACATATACCTATAGGGGAGACCGGGGCATGATTAAAAGTTTTTTTCTTTCCTCTGTAACTTTTTTAATATTTAATATTTTTATTGCGGACAAAAAGGATCTGAAAGATATTGATTTTTGCTACAAAATCCACTTTGTCCGGATTAGCTAAATGTAATGGTTTAATTTTAAATTAGAATTTAAAAACCGGGGCATGATTAAAAAAGGCCCGGGGTATGATTAAAATTGCTAAATATCATTGCAATATCAAATTTTAGGCATTAA